>JAFVLL020023101.1:31569-44077 GCA_021397915.2 Tor tambroides | reverse complement strand
TTATTAATATATATATATATATATATATATATATTACTATATAACTTATTATAAATTAAATTGTGATTTGTTGGTATAATGTCTGCTAGAATGTTAAAAAATATCATTGTTAAGCAAATATTTTTAAATTGGTGTTTTCTTTGAAAAGCACAAAAAAAAAACAGTAAAAAGCTAAATTTGGGTATTTAATTTATGCAATCGTGAAAAAAATGGGCAAAATACATGGTTAAAAAATGCAAAAAACCTTGTTCAGTATTCGTCCTCGGCCCAGTGTTTCATTTTGTTTGGCTTCGGCCAAGAATTTTTATTCCGATGCATCCCTAACAAATACTTGTACAAATTCCCCAAAAATAAAACTGCATTGTAAAATTGAAAGCCTTAACTGAAAACTACTGTTAATAAGTGTTACAATATCAATACAAAAACAGAAGTGTTGCCTAATTTTCCTGTGATAATACTTGCCTTTTGGCAGCTGGTGATGCAGTTGATGACACCAATGATGGCCAAAATCACAACTGCAGTCAACAATGCGATGCCCACTGCGATCATGTTCAAATACTCTAGGCTGATTGTCCAGGGAGTCTCTTTGCCTTTGATAGGAAAGTCTTCAGGATTTTCCAGTGATCCTACAGGCAATAAAGCAGATATTACAAATGAATGAATATATGGAGATTCTGGGTTAAAATATGTCACATTCTCACATTGGGTTCCAGTATCGTATCAGTACTTTGTTTTTGTTTTTTTACAACACTGTAGATTGTATAGAAACATACTAACCGTGGACCGTGACGTTGAACAATTTCTCCTTCACGTTGTTAGCGACGTCGATGTGTGAGACAACGTAACATCCTTCATCGCTGGCTCTGGCATCAACGAAGGTTACGGACAAACTCTCCGTGTCAAAGTTGATTGAGAATCTGTCGGATTCTTTGGCGGTGCAGCCACTCTTCTCCTCTAAGGGGGAACAATAGCGGATAATGGGATTTGTCCTGTCTTCGCAGTTTTTTAATGTCACTAGCCTCACATTCCCAGGTTTTTCTACGCGTAGGGTGACGCTTTCTCCACTTTTTACCTCCACTCTCTCGCTGTCACTCACAGCACCTGATAAAAAAAACAAAAGATATAAAAGAAACTGACTGACACATAATCACACTTTAGGAACGACCAACAGCGATCACTGATAACTTTCCTTTACTTACCGGCGATGGCAAGACAGCTTATGATAAGCAGGAAGAAGCGACGCATTTTAATGAGTTCGGTTTGTCCCTTGATTTAATAATAATAATAATAAAATCTTCAGCGGCTATACGTGATCTACCCGGCACTTGAGTGGTAGAAGCATGTGTCAAAATAGACACAAGCACGCCAGGTTTTTAAAGGATGGGCGTGTCCTGCAAGACCTCTACCAATCATGGGAACGGCTCTGGGTAACGCGAGGCAGAGCCAGTAGAGCGACACGCGTCATATTCTGAAAACCACACCCGCCGGGCGGAGAAAGCTTAAAGCTATCCAACGCTCTCCATTGATTTGTATAGCGGGAAGCTGCTTCCTTGTCATTTCTGTCTTATAACAAAAAACAGAACAATGTTTAAAAGCGACTATATGACAAGGTCTACAGTAAACAAGCTAAAAAAAAACAGAACTACGTTTTTATAAGCTGTCGACCCCAAAAACGAGCGTTTAAGGACACATAGTTGTAGATGTCAGGGTATTTCACGTTGGGCCATTGGGCACTATGTCAGTACCCCCATAGATGATGGCCACGTACACACTACAAGTTTCAGGGGTGACAACCGCATTTAAATGCAGGAGTGAGTCCCGTAAATTATCGTTCCATGTGTGTATGGAACAGCACTCACTCCCGCATTTGTAACCATGGCAACTTTCTGTCGTCTCGCTAGAGTGAGTAAAAGTTTTGTTATGTGCCATTTTTTGACTAAAGACTCTTTTTGTTCGTGGATTTTAACTAAACTACCGCTGATAGACGTGCAGCGTTGTGTTTATGCTCGGGAGGCTGAGAGCGCTGTCTTGCAGTGTTGCCATGTCCTCATATTTACAAGTGCTTTCCGGCATGTTGTTTGGTCTTATCCATAAAAATAGGCACTTTATGAAGTTAATAAAATGGTCTGTCACGGATATGAAATATATGGTTTTTTTTTTTTTTGGTGTTATAAATCATAAAGCATTTGGGTGTTTTTTGTGCTTGTCCTTGTTTGTTTTTTTCTTCTCTATGAAGATCTGGCAACACTGACACTTTACCGCGTGGCTCATGAACACAGCTAGCCCCGTGCTAAGTTAAGACTTCTTTCACTGTTATCTCATATACAGACGAATATACTGATGCACGTTCATACGTCATTAACAATTAGTTGTCCAGTTCGGTTCCGTACACACTTGCGTAGAATTTCTGTAAATGCGGTTGTCACTACCTGTATTTTTCGGTAGTTAATGCGGTTGTCATTAACGTATTTTAGTGAATTATGTGTGTACAGAACGCGATTAAGGAGCAAAAGGTGAACTGACAACCGAATTTAGCTGCAGTGTGTACGTGGCCTCTGAGTACCCCTTTTCCTTATGCATTCGACCGCTCCAGATACGCGTTCGCCATCTTGGAACGGGCTAGGTCGTTACTCAAAATAATAGCAAAGAACATGACAGTCAATGAGTTTCAAAATGCAACAACATTGTGCCGTCTAACGGCCTCAACATTCTATTATTATTGTGTTTACTGTGTACTAGAAGCAATTTAAGTCTTTTAAGGAATATTCTGTATTCAGTATGTGCTTTAATGTGGTGGTGGGTGTCATTTTCTGTTGATTTATTTATGTAGCAGGGCAACAACTTTTTCAAAACATATCAATACATAGACTAGTTTAACAACTGCACAAAAGGCACATATCTTAACACACACAAGTTAACATGTGCACCCAGGGTTCACATGTGCACGCGCCAAACCGGTTCAAAAACTCATCACAATTTGGCCAGAGAATGCTACCTCAACACTACAGGACTGCTTTCAGTGCACAGACTGGAACATGTTTAAAGAGGCGGCCACCTACAACAACCACACAGACCTGCAGGAGTACACTGAAACTGTGACTGCCTACATCAAAAAGTGCATTGATGATGTAACAGTCACCAAGACCATCACCACACGTGCAAACCAGAAGCCGTGGATGACAGCAGAGGTTCGTGGGCTGCTAAAGACCAGAGATGAAGCATTCAGATCAGGAGATAAAGCAGCCCTCAAAACAGCAAGAGCCAACCTGTCCTGTGGCATCAAAAATGCAAAACGGTCACATGCTCAAAAAATCAACAATCACTTCACAGACAGCAGAGACACACGGAGCCTGTGGCAAGCCATTCAGACCATCACTGACTACAAGCCCCCGCCACAGGCCTGTGATGATGACACATCCCTCCCCGATACACTCAACCACTTTTATTCACGGTTTGAAATGCAGAATGACACACCTGCACAAAAACTGCCCACACCTCCCAACGACCAGGCGCTCTGTCTGTCTCCAGCCGACGTAAGGAAGACCCTATCTAGGATTAACCCACGCAAGGCTGCGGGTCCTGACAACATACCTGGCCGTGTACTGAAAGACTGTGCTGCACAGCTGACGGATGTCCTAACAGATATCTTCAACACCTCGCTGAGCCAGGCAGTCGTCCCCACATGTCTCAAATCCACAACAATCATACCGGTACCAAAGAAATCACCTGTGTCCTGTTTAAACGACCAGTCCCATAGCACTGACTCCAATCATGATGAAGTGCTTTGAGAGGTTAGTCATGCAAAAAATCAAAACCAGCCTCCCCAACACACTCGATCCGCTCCAGTTTGCATACCGCCCAAACCGCTCTACGGACGATGCAATTTCCTCCACCCTCCACCTGGCTCTTACCCACCTAGAAAATAAAGACTCCTATGTTAGAATGCTGTTCATTGACTTCAGCTCGGCATTCAACATGAAATAATGCCATTAAGGTATGTTAACACAGAATTTACATCATTAAAATCTTTTCATTTGTACCTCTTTGAGTTTCTTCGCCCAGGGTTTCTGAGCTTTCTTGAAGCCCTCTTCTGCCTCTTTGGTTTCCTTGAAGCCACCCATCATCTGTCTGTGGTACGAGTCTTTCTGCCAGTTCTTCACCTTCTCAACGTCCTCGTTCATCAAGCCATTCTTCACCTCTTGATGAAGTTCACTCACCTTATCGGACTCTGTCATCATAGCTAACCAGGCCCGCTCCACAGTCCCATACTGAGGCCCTGGCCACACAAACGCGCACGTATAAATAAAACCAGACAAATCCACAGAATATACTGAGACGACTACTTTATTGGCATGATTTACGTCACAGTTGGCTTTTTCCAATAACAGTTCTGAAAATGTAAAATAACTGCTTAAAAACAGTCTTGAGAGGATGAAGAAAGAAGCTTTTGATTTCCCTGACTGACCTTTCTCGATCAGTTGCCTCCACCTTTTGGACCATTCAGTGAGCTGCTGGCTGTAGGACTTCTCAATCTTGGCACGTTCCTGAAGGCAGCTCATAAGATCATTGCAGAGTCGATGGCCGTCGTCAATTCTCTTGACAGCAGGCTTATAATTTCCCACCTAAGCGAAGTGGAAGACATCATATTACACATCACATCGTATTACGTATAACTTGATATAAAATTCTGCTCAAAGGTTTACATAACCCATGTAGAATCTGCAAGATGATACTATGAAAACTGCATTTAGTACTGCTATTTGACATAACAGATACATACATACAATCGCTTGATGAAAATTACAGTGATCAGTAATACTCTGAAATATTATTACAACTTAACAGTTTTCTATATTTTCAAATGTAATTTATTGATGTAATGTAATTTTCAGCATCATTACTCACATGATCCTTCAGAAATCATTCTAATATGCTGTTTTGCCGCACAAGAAAAATGTATTATTATTATCAATGTTGAAAACAGTTGTGTTGCCAAATATTTTTGAGGAAACTGTGATAGATATCTTCAGTATTCTTAGAAAGTTCAGAAGAACAGCATTTATTTGAAACAGAAATCTTCTGTAACATTATAAATGCTTTTACTATGACTTTTGATCAGTGTGCCGTTTCGGGGGGGGGACTGACCCCACACTTGAACAGTAGTATATGTACATATATTTCACAAGACAAAATAATAACTGAATATACACTATAATATAATATAATATAATTTTCCCCAAAATACTTGATACCACAAAATAGCACCAGTTGGTTATTCATTTAGGAAGACCATATAGTGTTCCCTTCTCTCTGGTGCCTGCAGGTGGCATAAGAAAGCGGAGAGGAATGAGTGCGGGTGATAAGAGGGGGAAGGGACTCATTCTTGTGCATGTGAAGTTACGCAATGACTGCCACAGCTTTGTGTCCATGTGCTCCTGGAGCTCTAATCCTGCACTTCACTGCACTAACAATGACATCATAACCACACACACACACACACACACACACACACACACACACACATACATCCAGGAAAGCTCAGTGAGGCTTTGAGTTTTAAAGAGATGGGTTTAAAGGGATGAAAAACACAATGTGTCATTGTAGTCTCACTGCAGTTATGTCAGCTGGATTTTAAAAACAACACTGGTTATTGTCAAAATGCTGAAAAATCTTGACATATATTGCTCAAGGTGCAGGGTTAGCTACAGTTAGCTCAACATTAGCTCACTGTGAAATCTGACTGTTAATTTTTTTGTTAACTTTATTTAATGTTCAACAGTTCATTGAACTTGATTGTAAAATTCTGTTCATTTGTGTACTATGCCTTTGTTACTGTTATCTTAAGATAAATTGTATGAATGAATATTTTGTGAAGGAAAAAAGATTTTACGAGGCAGAACAATCTTGTAATTGCCCCCTACTTCTGTCAGTTATCTTCCTCTTTAGTTCACTCATTCCTTTTTAAAAGTCAGACTGTTGTTAAATCATCAATACAACTTAATTACCATCACAAATTGATGTTTGCCTAAATGGTTTTGTTTTACGCATTAATTCACCATTATGGTGATTAATGTTCCATTTGTACTTGAAACTTTTTATATATTAATGTATAATAAATCTCTTCCTTCCAGTTCTCTAGTGTTATAATAAATCACAGTTAAATGTGCGTTCAAAGGATCCTAATATTAATAAAAACCCTGTGTCATAAAAATCATACTGTTGTTTTAACTGTAAATCACACTATTATTTGCATTGATATAATCCCCCAAAGGTGACCTTAATTGTGTCAACATTCAGCATGCAAAACACAGCTATGGTACATTTCAACAATATGACTTTGAACATTACAAAAAAGATTACTAAAACTGACAACAATAATGACAAACTAAGTCAGAAAATAGTCAAGCAAAGCAACTGCATTATTTATTTCTGCTGCACTCTGGGAGTTAGCATACTTGTGGCTGGATAAGTACTGAAGTTTTTAATAACTGATATTTCTATTTAATTTAATATATCTCTTAGATGGCTGCATTAATTAGAACTTGACAAATTAACACACTGTATTCTGGTTACCTACTGTACCTATGTAAAACTGCATTAAGCCGTATCAACTCAAAAATAAAGAACTACATTTAAAGGGGTCATGAACTGCCTTTTTATTATTTTGTAAGGTTCTCTGAGGTCCCCTTATAATGTTATCAAGATTTTTGCATCAAAAAACATAATTTGTGAACGTTCTGTTTGAAGAGGCTTGTAGGATTGTTGACTCGGAAGTAAACGCCACTGCTATGATTGGCTAATAGTTGTGTATATTTGCCAGCATACATTCCTCATAAATGGGACACTGCTCTGATTTAGGTTAAAAACATATAAATACTCATATCAAACGATCTGTAATAACAGACAAAGCAATAGTGATCACATAATAAAAACAGTTACTCACACTGGTGTGTTGCGACATTACTGTCGGATCCAATATATTCGGCACAGCATTGTCTTTTAGTTTCAATCTTTTTAAAAATCCTGCGTCAAATTGTGCCTTGTTTGTAAAGTAATCCATGTTAAAATGAAGTGAACAAAGGACCAAGTTCTTACTGACACGGTCTGGATCTTCAATAAAAAAAATGATCAGAAAGAAGGCAATGCAAAGACTGTTTTCCCACAGCTTGGCACTGCACAGCGTCTTGTTGTCTTCAGAGCATCTTTATCATTTGGTTTCGCATTCGCCTCTTGTTATTTACACTACGTGCATTTTTAGACTAATGAGGGTTCTGAAACTTACAGGATGTTTTTATAGTACAATGACCTCTTATACCCCCCTTTAAGGCAGTCGGTTTCTTTCGGGGTTTTTTCTTAGTCAAGTCAACTTGTTTTCACAACATTTCACAGTGCAGTATTCCATTCTGAACCACCTTTATAGTACCGTTCTCCTTCTAGGCAGGTTTTACTACAGCGTTTTATCTCATATTCAGCTACACTGACCTTCACACAAGTTCTGATGAGTCATATCAGCCTGTAAATATAAAACCCATAGTAGCACACGCTGACGGGGCTCTTTATTCACCATCAATAAGTCAGACACACAAAGCTGGCACATCCAACGCTTGCAGACTGCAGTCAGGATGCAGGTGCTGCTATGGAGCTCAATAGACCTTGTGCTGGAGTATCTACTTAAAAACTGCTCAAAAACAAACAAAAACTAGGTCTGCATCGCTGTCTGAGCACTGATTGAATATGCGATTACTTTGACATAATACTGACGTGATGTTAAGGCTGTATTGGCTGCCAGAGCCTCACAAAGGGTGATGTGAAGGGCTCTGGCAGCATCACAGGGGCCGACAGTGTCGTCTAAATAGAGCCTATTGTGAGCATCCTGGCCGATTCTGATACTGTGAACACAGCATGCTCCTGTTTTCCAACCAGTGCTGGCTAAAACACAGCACAACTATTGATGACCGGCTGAATAACTTAGCAGTGTAGCATTTAGAGGAAGGAAATGGTGGTCTTTGTACCTCCCAAAAGCTGTCCATGGCCTCATCAGCAACAGCGGATTCATCGTAAGAGCCAGACATGGTGCTGGGTGATGTGAAGCAAGACTGAACACGTCTGCAGAAAAGCGGACTTCCTCAAGCACTAAGGAGAGAGAGAGACAGAGACGACTTAAAAATGTATGAAAAATGGGTTGGAAAAGCACAATTTTCAAGCAAAATATCTCACAAAACATCTAGCTAAAATGATAAAAACGCTAGATATCATATCCAAAATCAAGAAAGAAGCACTGAAACTTTGTGATTATCACAGAATAGTAGAATATGTTCATAGTTAATGTGATTTTCTACACTCTGCTATGACACTGTTTAAACTTGAAGAGAACTGACTTCATACATCTAATAAATTAACCAACAAACCAGTTGATTAAAGGTCAAAAATGGTCCAGAAAAGTTCATTCCGAAAGCTCCTGAAGCAGCCGACACTGAGACATGCTGGTTTCAGAGTCTGTTCTTACTTAGGCAACTTGATGCTTCTTCATCAGTTTAACAGTAGGAAATGATACGAATGCATGCATAAAGCAAAACAAAAATGCACTGTACCGAGTTTAAAGACGTATACAAAGAAATATAAGTGTTGACTATAAATAACAAAAAAAAAGTTCAATCAAATTAAAGCAAACTATTTTTGTCTGTTATTCTATTGTGTGTTAAGTCTAGCGTGTTGAGCTCTATTCATGGTTGCTGAGTTGCTGCACTGCAAAGCTGCCAATTAGAAGGTTCCACCTCCGTTAGGATGTTTCCACTGGATTAAACAGCATTAACTGGGTGACAGAGCTATGCAAAGAATCACGCTTTTGTTTTGCACCCTGGTTTTTATAATTTTTTTTTTTTTGCCTGTACAGCAATACTCTGGTTAGCAAAAATGAACAATGCAGTGCTAACTATATCATAATACAATCACGTGATGATGCTCAGTCATTGTTCAACATGAAGAATACTTCATGAGCCTCAACAGTGTTTGAGTTTATCAACAAATCAGACAACAAAGACTTTTAGAAACCTAAATTTAGAGATGATTTTTAGAGATGATTCTTTTACATTTTTTGGTAACACTTTATTTCGATCGTCCACTTTAGTCATTCTACTAACAGTAAGTAACTTTGCAACTACATGTCAACTAGCAGTCAGAGTATTAGTAGACTCTCTGCTTAATGTCTTCTAACACTTTATTTTGATGGGTCCACAACATACAACTTAGTGAGTATTAGAAACTTTGCAAGTATATGTCAACTTATTCTACTAACCCTAAACCTACCCTAACAGTCTACTCTGAGAGTTAGTAGACATGTAGCTGCAAATTAATGATAATTAGCTGACATGTAGTTACAAAGTTACTTATAGTTAGTATAATGTCTAAAGTGGACTATCAAAATAAAGTGTAACCATTTTTTTTTTATTGCATTGTCTTGTAAAAAAAAAAAAAAGAAGTGTGCTTCATTGTATTGCACTTTTAGTGTACTTCAGATGTTAAAAGAAAAACAAACTTGCGTATATAATATTAAATAAAGCACTTTGTAATGATGTTTTCTTTAAAGTACATTTTAAATAATTATGTTACATATTAATAATATTCCTTCATGCTTTAAAATAGAGTTATTTGATGTGTTGACTAACATACTAAAGCACAGGTACTTCTTTATAATTTAACTGTAGTTTGTTATTTGATATTACATTGGCAATTAATATATTTTAAATGTATTAAATTGTGACAAATATTTAATTAAAAATTTATTTAAATCCATGCCGTTTTAAATCCATGACTTCCCTGGAAATCAAACCCATGAGCTGATGTGCTGCTCTAGTGTTTGAGCTGCAGGAACACTCTGACTAAGTCTGCTGACTATATGCAACAAAGCCTAGAAATGCTGCATGCGGACACTTTACTAATTAACACCTTTACTGCAAACTACTTATCAAAGGAAAACAAACTGTTGTGTATGCTGTCAAAAAATAATTGCAACAAAAATAAACCAGAACCTGTGTGACCCACTCTACCACAACATGGACTTCACAAACCTAGAAGTAAATCTGAGACAAATATACATAGATTCATAACACAGTAAACCTGGAACCCTGAGCTATGGAGACGTGAATATGGTTTAATGAGTCTTTAACCCAGTTTCTAAAACCCAAATTCCTTAAGCCCAATGTCTGATGACAGAGGACCCATAATGACACAGGCAGCCATCTTATAAGAGTCTTAAAGATTCTTAGTTTATTAGCTATTTGCTCCTCATGGCTTTATAATGGCCAAGTAATATGTTGCCATTTAACATAAAACGCATTATTGTTGTTTGCAAATTAATGATAACTGCCCTACAAACTGTGCTGAAATCACTGAAGAGTGATTCATTAACAGAAAGGTTAAGAAAAATACCACACATACATCCGTGAACATATGGATGGTTTAATGGGATTTTTCTATATTAATTTCTCAGAAAGTTGTCTTTTCTTTCTGAACAATGAGGCAACCGTACACTAAACAAACTGTATTAAAAAGTGTTTACACTGAATAAAGTCTCGAACTTTACTTTGCTCGAATCACTGTCAGATGATCTAGTTATTTTACTTTTATGCATGTTGGTGCTCTTCTGTCAAGCATGAAAATCAACACTCAGTCATTCTTCAAACAAAGATTTGATTCAGAATTGCTCATGAATCATGTCATGCAACCATATCCATTTCTCAAATATTATGTCTAATGTGTAGTCAGTGTTGACTGACTGGCTGAAGTTACTCAAAAAAAGCAATCCACTACAAATTACTAATTACTTCTTTAAAATTGTTATTTGATTACATTACTGATTACTGCATTTAAAAAGTAATCAGATTACTAATTACTTTACTTTCAAGTTTACTTTACTTTTCAAGTTATCAAACCTAAAAAAAAATAGCCTACACTACAAAGTGAAACTTAGTCCTTTTATTAATTTAACATTGACTGAAAAATTACATAAGTATTATTTGTATACACTCGCAATAGCAACAACATTTTTCTCTTATTTTTTTGGTTTTGTAAAATAAAACAAATACGGTGCGCTTTCTGCATTCTTAGTCTCTACAAATATCTTCCTGAAATGAGTGACTAAAATGAATGAAAATGACATGAGAAATATATCTAAAGAAAGCATGAAGTGTCGATTTTTAAATGAAGTAAGTCATGTCAAAAACAAATATTCGACGTGAGGTGCGGTCTTTCCCGTCTGAGCTCACCCATAATGTGATCACGCCCACGCACATCGCACGCTATAAGTTAATCATCCACGCAAAACCAGGCTTGAGACGCACAAATATGTAAACGCCCACATCACCTCTGTAAACAAAGAAAGATTCATCAAGTTCATCTAGGCTACTTTTTGTTTTTGGAAGAAGACGCGCTGTGAGGAATAAGCCTTGAATTTACCTCAGAAGAAGAATGTGATGCGATGTGGTTTAATCCAGCGGAGAATCTCATTTTGATTAGTCAGTTATACTTATATTAGTGTTACTGTGACATAAACTTGTACACATTCACTTGTTGAACTTTTCCCAAATTATAATGCCTAGTGCCTGGACTAAAATATGTGAAATTGAGTGCAATATTTTGAAATATGATAGGCAACCTTTCATTGCATCTAAATGTTGTAGGACTCATCTGCATTTTAGCTCGCAATCTCCGGAGATTTACATTACTCCGGAGATTTACGTATTACATTACTGTGTTATCAGGAAAAGTAATTAGAATACAGTAACGTGTTACTGTGCATTATACCCAACTCTGTGTGTAGTACAGTTGAAGTCAGAAGTTTACATACACCTTGCGGAATCTGCAAAATATTCATTATTTTACCAAAATAAGAGGGATCATACAAAATGCATGTCATTGTTTATTTAGTACTGACCTGAATAAAATATTTCACATAAAAGATGTTTACATATCGTCCACAAGAAAAAAATAATAGTTAAATTTATAAAAAATGACCCCATTCAAAAGTTTACATCCCCTTGATTCTTAATACTGTGTTGTACTGAGTCCCTTGTTTGTCCTGAACAGTTAAACTGTCTGCTGTTCTTCAGAAAATTTCTTCAGCTCCCACACATTCTTTGGTTTTCCAGCATTTTTTTTGTATTTGAACCCTTTCCAACAGTGATTGTATGATTTTGAGATTCATCTTTCCACACTGAGGACAACTGAGGGACTCATATGCAACTATTACAGAAGGTTCAAACACTCACTGACGCTCCAGAAGGAAAATCCATGCATCTTTTGAATTTGAAGATCAGGGTAAATTTAGCTTATTTTGTCTTCTGGAAAACATGTATGTATCTTCTGAAGCTTCTGAAGATCAGTACTAAAGGAAAAAAATATGATATTTAGGAAGAATAAGGAAAGAGTACACATCTTCATTCTGTTCAAAAGTTTTCACCCCTCAGTTGTGCTCAGTGTGAAAAGATGGATCTCAAAATCATACAGTCAC
>JAFVLL020023101.1:0-31469 GCA_021397915.2 Tor tambroides | reverse complement strand
GCGGAGATTCGCCAGATGAATACTCAGCAGCGGAGTCCTAAAACCGCGCTGTCTGAATTTCACGAGCGCACCAGCGCGCTTCCCTCGCTTGCGTCGCCTGGAGCGCTTGTATAGGAATGCAGCTCCTCCGACTAAAATGTCCAGTAAAACGTCTGAATGTTCAAACGTCAGCAAAAAGTTATCTGGTGTGCTATTTCTTATGTCCAAGAGTTTGTTTCTAGTGAAACTGATTGGAAAAACATTGCTTAAGACAGGACAAACAAACAAAAACAGGAAAAGTACCAAGGAACAACAAACCGAAGCTGCCATGTGCGGCGCCATCTATTTATGCTATTTATACTACTTAGTGCAAATTGTGGTAATTATCTGCACCTAAGTATTGTAATACATTATAAAACCATACGCAATAATAACGTATTGAGTGTAAATTATAATTTGAATTCAGATTATTAAATGGGACAATAAAGCCCTCCCTACACCTACCCTAACCCTACTCGATACTTTATTTTCAACTTTTTGATTATTTCCTTCATTTTTATTGAAAATAAATGCCTTTTCCGATGTGATATATGATTTGAAATAGGAGAAAAAAAGTTAATCAAATGGCAGGTTCGAACTTGGGTCGATCGCATCAAAAAGCATGCACTTTACCATCTACACCACTGAAACTGATGTTTGATAGGCATCTTTTACAGTGTTGACTACCTCAATCACACGTTGGTGGTTAGTGTAAATAGCCTCTGCCAATAAGGCGGGCTGTTTACACTTAGTGTAAACAGACACTTCAGAAATTTATTCGTATTAGTAACCATCTTGTCAAGGAAAAAAACTGAGGCAGAGTAATCCGAGGCAGAGCAATCTTGTAATTTTCCCCTACTTCTGTCAGTTATCTTCCTCTTTAGTTTCACCATTCCTTTTTAAAAGACAGAATGTTGTTAAATCATCAATACAACTTAATAATCTGCACAGAGAGTAACTTAATAAACTGATGTTTGCCTAAATGGTTTTGTTTGACGCATTGCTTGTTACCATTATGGTGATTAATGTTTCCTTTGGTTTGGTACTTGGAACATTTTCAATATTAATGTATAATAATTCTCTTCCTACCAGTACTCTAGTGTTATAATAAATCACAGTTAAATGTGCTTTCAAATGAAGGGTATTAAATATCCTAATATAAATGTTTTGCTTAATTCAAATTAGATTCAAATTAAATTATTAGCTAATCCTTGTCTACTGTAGTAATATAAAGTTATAGCATAAAATCCCTGTGTTATAAAAATCATACTGTTGTTTTAACTGTACATCACACTATTATTGCCACTGATATAATACCCCTAATGTGTGACAATATCTTGCAGGTGACCTTAATAGTGTCAATATTCAGCATGCAAAACACAGCAATGGTAACAATCAAATTACATTTGAACAATATGACTTTGAACATTACAAAAGAGATTACTAATACTGACAACAAAACAAATGAATTGACAAATAAATGACAAACCAAGTCAGAAAATACTAAAGGAAAGCAACTGCATTATTTAATCCTGCCGCAATGCACTCTGGGAGTCAGCATAGTACTTGTGGCTGAGAATATATACTGAAGTTTTTAATAAGTGATATTTCTATTTAACCTGATACATATATATATATATATATATATATATATATATATAAGATGGCTCCACTTTGGATGGATGCAATTTGAACTTTTAAGTTACAAATACTCACATATTCTGGTTACCTACCTATACAAAGTTGCATTAATCTGTATCAAGTCAAAAATAGTGAACTACTTTACTTGAACATTTGGTTACACTTTATTTTAAGGTGTCCTTGTTACAGTGTAATTATACATTAAAGTACTGAATAATATGAATTAACTACATGTACTTACTATATGGTTAGGTTTAGGATTAGGGTTTGGCTTAGGGTTACTTGCATGTAATTGTGCATAATTCATTGTTGTTATAATACTAAGTACATGTAACGTGTAACAAGTACACCTTAAAATAAAGTGTTACAGAACATTTTAAGGCAATCGGTTTCTTTCGGGGTTTTTTTCTTAATGAAGTAAACTTGTTACATTTCATAGACTAGTATTCCATTCTGAACAACCTTTATAGTGCAGTTCTCCTTCCAGGCAGGTTTTACTACAGCGTTTTATCTCATATTCAGCTACACTGACCTTCACACAAGCTCTGATGAGTCATATCAGCCTGTAAATAAAAAGCCATAGTAGCACACGCTGACGGGGCTCTTTATTCACCGTCAATAAGTCAGACACACATCCAATGCTTTCAGACTGCAGTCAGGATGCAGGTGCTGTTCAGGAACTCAATAGATGCTGGAGTATCTACTCCTCAAAAACAAACAAAAACTAGGTCTGCATCACTGTCTGAGCACTGATTGAATATGCGATTACTCTGACATAATACTGACACGATGTTTAGATTGTATTGGCTGCCAGAGCCTCACAAAGGGTGATGTGAAGGGCTCTGGCAACATCACAGGGGCCGACAGTGTCATCTAAATAGAGCCTATTGTGAGCATTCTGGCAGATTCTGATACTGTGAACACAGCATGCTCCTGTTTTCCAACCAGAGCTGGCTAAAACACAACACAACTATTGATGACCGGCTGAATAACTTAGCAGTGTAGCATTTAGAGGAAGGAAACGGTGGTCTTTGTACCTCCCAAAAGCTGTCCATGGCCTCATCAGCGACAGCGGATTCATCGTAAGAGCCAGACATGGTGCTGGGTGATGCGAAGCAAGACTGAACACGTCTGCAGAAAAGCGGACTTCCTCAAGCACTAAAGAGAGAGAGAGACAGAGACGACTTAAAAATGTATGAATGCCATTGCATTCAAGAACAAAATATCAAACCAGTCGGCAAAATGAGTTGGAGAAGCACAATTTTCAAGCAAAACATCTAGCTAAAATGATAAAACGCTAGATAGCATATCCAAAATCAAGAAAGAAGCACTGAAACTTTGTGATTATCAAACAATAGTAGAATATCTTCATAGAAAGTGATTTTCTACACCTGTGGTTACTCACACTGAAAAAAATAACTTGTAGGATTTACTTAAAAAAAAATCTAACAATTTGCACATTTTAAGTCAATTTTACTGCTACTGCTCTGTACAATCTACTTACTAAAGAAATTAAGTAAATAATTTCCACATATAGAAAATCTACTTACCTAAGAGAAAATAAGTAACTGTAGCTTGGCCAGTAAAAGTTTGAGTAATTTTTACTTGGTCAAAGCTTACTCTGCAAAAATTTGATTGTATGTAATATAGCACCTAATTAAACCATGCTTTTAAAGTGTATGTTACTTAGAAACATCTAAGGAATATAATACAATGGATATCATGTAGACACCATATCTACATAATTATAAATGTGACACTCATCCAAACACAGAGACTTCAATACCTGGTACACAATACACAATGATGGTAACATTCGGTGGTTCGTTTCTGAGTATATTTTGAGTTATTTTGAGCAGAAAATGAACTCCAGATGTAACAAAATCACAGGTAACTAAACCTAACAACAAAAGCAATGATAAAAGATTATAAAATTTTACTTAATTTTATAACGTTTATATTTACGCTTTAACTTCAGCAAGCTTATATTGAGTACCAATATAGAATTTACTCTTTTTTATTATTATTATTGGCTGAACTAACTTATATATAGAATATAATACAGAAATTACATTTGTTTTTCTGTAGTATTTACACAGCATCATTTTATCAGTGAAGCTTCGACACTGTTTAAACTTGAGGAGAACTGACTTCATATACATCCATTTAAATAACCAACATACCAGTTGAGTAAAGTCAAAAATGGTCCAGAAAAGTTAATTCTGAAAGCTCCTGAAGCATTGAGACATGCTGGTTTCAGAGTCTGTCCTTACTTAGGCAACCTGCTTCTTCATCAGTTTAACAGTAGGAAATTATATGAATGCACGCATAAAGCAAAACAAACAGGCACTGTACCAAGTTTAAAAATGGTATACAAAGGAAAAGAGGTGTTGACTATAAATAATGAAAAAAAAAGTTCAATCAAATTAAAGCAAACTATTTTTTCTGTTATTCTATTGTGTGTTAAGTCTAGCGTGTTGAGCACTATTCATGGTTGCTGAGTTGCTGCACTCCAAATCTGCCAATTAGAAGGCTCCACCTCTGTTAGGATGTTTCCACTGGATTAAACAGCATTAACTGGGTGACAGAGCTGTGCAAAAAATCACACTTCTGTTTTGCACCCTGGTTTTTATACATTTTTTTTTTGCCAGTACAGCAATACTCTGGTTAGCCGCAAAATGAACAATGCAGTGCTAACTACATAATAATATTATCATGTGATGATGCTTAGTCATAGTTCCAACCTAGTCTCATGGCATTTTCGTACCTGGGTGCACTTTTTAGTGAGACACGAAATACGTACCAATAGCTACATATTACTGCAGTTTCAGTTTCCAAAAGACACAAACACTAGAGGCAGTAAAACTCAGACACCTTTTACTCCTTTTCACACAAATTTACAGAGTTTTGATTAATAAAGCCTATTTTTCGCACAATTACTTTAAGAATATCATGTTACGACTTCAAAACAATATTAATATGCTGGGAGATTTGAAAACTGATGCTTTGGAATGTTAGCATGGCACATATCCAGCCTCATATCTATGGGTTTTCATAAACGCTAGGTTTGTTCGGTAGCTCACGGAGTACAGAGTCGTACTTACGAGGCGAGGGGCTCCGGTTTGAATCCCGTGTAGCTATGGTTTGACAAAACACTTCAAATCTACATAAAAGTAAGTTGAAATGGCACGGATGCATCAACAAATATGTTTTTATACCAGTTTTGCATTTGTTAACACTATCGGGTAGGTTTAGGGTTGGGTTTGGTGTAGGGCATATTTCCAACACGATAGAGCATTAACGTTTAGGGACAGACCCCGGATATTTGAATTCTGAACAGCTGCAATAAACCTGTAGCAACATAATAAAAACACAGCAATACGTACCTATATCAACATAATAAAAACGTGCCAGAGTTCACGTATTTAACCTGTGTTTTAGCGCCACTCAGTGGACATTTCTCTTTGAAACTGCGGCGAAACGTGCAGTAAGGTACGTAAAACGGTGTCGCACAGAAAGTGCACAGAGGTACATATTTTTATGAGACCAGTTTGCAACCCATAGTTCAGGATAAAAAATACTTCATGAGCCTCAACAGGGTTCATTTGGAGTTTATCAACAAATCAGACAGCAAGGACTTTTAGAAATCAGGCAGCATTTATCAAGAGAGTATCGTGAGTTAGAGATGATTCTTTTATATTTTTGGCATTCCCTTGTGAAAAAAGTGTGCTTCATTGTATTGCACTTGAAATGAACTTCAAATGTTAAAAGAAAAACAAACTAAAGCACACATACTTGCTTATAATTCAACTGTAGTGTGTTACTTGATATTACATTGACAATTAATATACTGTAAATGCATTAAATGTATTACATGACATACAAGTTTCAGTAGAAATGACTTTGAAGTATATTTTAGTTTATCATAAATGCTCATAAATGCATTTATCGGTACACTTCAACCTTAATACAAAAGAATTAGGAAATTACATATAAAAATGTACGTATGTGGGTGAAACAAGCACTCTTAAGTACAACTGACTGCATTTAGTATAAATTTAAACTATACCAGATTTTCATTCTCCAAACAAAAATATGCAACTAAATGTCCAAAAACATTATATTCAGTTCACACTTAAGTATATTCCTTCAAAGTTAATTATTTCCATACTAAGTACTCTTTTTAAAAGTGTACTTCTTTTTCACAAGGGTTTGGCATATGCGTATATCCAAAGCGATTCTGTATTCAAAAAGGTATACATTTTATCAGTTAATGATTTTCCTGGAAATCAATCCCAGGACCTCAGGAACTCTCATTTGACTAAGTCTGCTGACTATATGCAACAAAGCCTAGAAACGCTGCGTGCTGACACTTTACTAATTAACATGTTTACCGCAAACTATTTATCAAAGGAAAACAAATTGTTGTGAATGCTGTCAAAAAATAATTACAACAAAAATAAACCAGAACCTGTGTGACTCACTCTACTGCAATATGGGCTTCACAAACCTAGAACTATATCAGAGACAAATATACATAGATTGATATCGCCATAAACCTGGACTCCTAAGCAATGGAAAAGTGAATATGGTTTAATAAGTCTTTAACCCGGTTTCTAAAACCCAAATTCCCTAAGCCCAATGTCTGATGACAGAGGACCCATAATGACACAGGGAACCATCTTGTAAGAGTCTTAAAGATTCTTAGTTTATTAGCTATTTGCTCTGCATGGCTTTATAATGGCCAAGTGATACGTATAAAGCATTATTTTTGTTTGCATATTATTAATAACTGCCCTACAAACTGTACTTAAATCATTAAGAGTGATTCATTAACAGAAAGGTTAAGACAAATACCACAAATACATATATGGATGGTTTAATGGGATTTTCTATATTAATTTCTCAGAAAGTTGCTTTTTCTTTCTGGACAATGAGGCAACTGTACACTAAACAAACTGTCAAAAGTTTTTATACTAAATAAAGTCTTATATCTTAAACTTTACTTTGCTCGACCCAATGTCAGATGATCTAGTTATTTTGCTTTCATGCATGTTGATGCTCTTTTGGCAAGCATGAAAATCAACATACAGTCATTCTTCAAACAAAGATTTGATTTAAAACTGCCTATGAATTATGTCATACAACCATATCTCAGATATCATGTCTAATGTGTAGTATATGCTTCAGCACATTCAAAACCCCTGCCAATGAAATTTGGATGAAACCCCACGTTACACAGCAGACATGGGGATGACTGACTCATTTCATAACATATCTCATTTATGCTTACACAGTCACCAAATATTATATCATAGAAACAACATCAGCAATATCTTTTCTGTTAGGACAACAGCTGGGTTTAGTACATGTAATATTACTAATATTAATGATTTTATGCGGCAGTCCATATTCAGCTCTCACTCATTCAGATCATAAGGACTCATGTGAAAAGATATTGTGTCTCTGCTAAGAATAAAAACAAGGGCCCATTTACACCAAGTGCGATAACTATAAAGTTAACTTAACTATAATAGACTTTTAATAATCCTTGTTATTCTTTGACAATAGTGAAGTTCACACCACAGCTACAAAGTCAACAGCGCAGAGGAATGGTATTGTTGAACTTATTCTAACAAGCTTAAGCATTTTAAAGCAGCAGATGACAAAACTGCAGCATTTAATAAACAGAGTGTTATTGTCCATTATTGTGGACAGGACACTGATATGTGACCCTGGACCACAAAAACAGTCAAATGGGTCAATTTTTTTGAAATTGAGATTTGCACATCATATGAAAGCTGAACAAATAAGCTTTTGGACAGTATTTGGATACAACTATATGAATATCTGGAATCTGAGGGTGCAAAAAAAATCTGAGAAAATCGCCTTTAAAGTTGTCCAAATGAAGTTCTTAGCAATGCATATTACTAATCAAAAATTAAGTTTTGATATATTTACAGTAGGAAATTTACAAAACATCTTCATGCAACATGATCTTTACTTAATATCCTAATGATTTTTGGCGTAAAAGAAAAATCAATCATTTTGACCCATACAATGTATTTTTGGCTATTGCTACAAATATACCTGTGCTACTTAAAGGGATAGTTCACCCAAAAATGAAACTTCTGTCATCATTTACTCACCCTCAAGTATTTCCAAACCTGTATAAATGTCTTTGTTCTGCTGAACACAAAGGAAGATATTCTGAAGAAAGTTTGTTACCAGGCTGTTTTGGGGCACCTTTGACTTCCATAGTAGGAAAAAAAAATACTATGGAAGTCAATGGTGCCCAGAACTGCTCTGTTTCCCACATTCTTCAGAATATCTTCCTTTGTGTTCAGCAGAACAAAGACATTCATACAGTTTTGGAAGTACTTGAGGGTGAGTAAATGATGACACAATTATCATTTTTGGGTGAACTATCCCTTTAAGACTGGTTTTCTGGTCCATGCTCATATACTGTAGTATAATAGTTATTGTGCATGGTGCAGGCCTTTATGCTAAAAGAATTACGCAAAATCTATGCTGAAAGCTGTACTTGCACTTGAACTCTACAAGTAATATTCAGCATGCTTCTTTTTGAAGCACATGTCTTTTTCACAAGGCGACAGCACTTAATTGTGAGTAGTTGGTAATTAAGACAAAGGTTTGTGAAGTCATATTATGTGCAAGAGTGGCACAACTGTTTTGTCTGAAAACTAACAGCTGCCTCTGCACTTCGACATTTTATTAGAACATTTTCCAAACTGACTAATTACTGACTAATTATTTTAGACCCAGTGTAACCTGTCAGGGGATCAGGAAAACAGTGACGTATATGGTTGCCAACATGTGAATAACTATTATAATAATTATATATTATCATAAGACAAGAGTGTGTTGTAACCTGAATTGCTTACTGCAGAGCATGCTGAATCTACTGCTGTATTAGCTGATCCGTTTCGCTATGTTAGTGCACCAAAAGAGGTTGTTTATAGTTGTATACTGATATTGAGATATTTCAAAGTGTAGGTTATAGACTAGGGAGAAAGTCGCCATCCTCTGTGTAGATTACAGCTCTCGCGGTAGTTGTTAAGTTTAGGTATTGGGTAGGATTAGGGCTGTAGAATATGGTCATGCAGAATATGTGCTTTATAAGTACTAATAAACAGCCAATATGTTAATAATAGGCATGCTAATAAACAACTAGTTAATAGTGAGAGTTGGTCCCTATACTAAAGTGTTACCGTTTCTCCTTCACTATCCACTCCACATCACCCATTTAAAAAATAATTTCAAGAGAAATTCATATGTAAGCACAAATAGTATCTGCAAAACTAATTTCAAAAAGCCTGTTGATCAAAAAGAGCACAAAAACATTTCAGTGAAGTGTGACCAAATGTTTGACATATAGAGTTTCCACCTTTGCATTGTTTTCATCAGTGAAAAATCACTAATCTACTCCAAATGATAAAAACCCTTCGCAGAGCCAACCACAAGGGAACAATCCATTCCATGCACAAAGTATCCAGCTCTTTTTTTTAAATAAAAACTATGAACTTACCATCGGTGAACCCATTCACAAACAATGGTAGGACCTTTTAAGAGTAAAATAATCCAGATATCATTACACAGGTCCGGCCGGTGATATTATTGGCCTCTAATGTTTTAGATCAGTACTTGTTTCTAATGCGGTCTTGGTTGTGGAGTGCGTCTGGAGCTCATGTAGAAGATAATCCTGCAGTGTTCCACTTGAATGGCTTAGACGGCATGAGGCGAGGGGTTACGGGGAGGAGCGAGAGAGAGAGAGAGAGAGAGAGAGAGAGAGAGAGAGAGAGGAGCGCTGGGAAAGGGTGTGATCACACCAGCACACTGGGGAACATTGTGGTGGAAAGCTGCCGGGTTGCTCTGGTGAGGGGACATTTGTGCACTTGCTTTGTGTTTTTAAGATGAAGCTGTGGAACCAGTCATCTTGTAAAATGAAACTCAACAACCACAAACAATCACACCAAACCAGTCAAGATGACAAGCAACGGAAAGGATGCTTTCACTCTTTAGGAAAGCACTCTCAAGCAGCCAGCCTTCAGCAGCATTCAGAGCAGAAATGACAATAATAACATCGCAGCTTTAAAGCAGAGCTGCAAGTCTACCTCAGATCTTAAAAGTATATATATTAAAACAAAAAAAACTGTACTTGCAGAAAATATAATGTTAATAAAAAAAGGCCACTTAAGTGAACTTAAAGAGAGTATACTTTCATGACTGTCTTAACACACTTAAGTGCACTTTGTAAAAATATCAAATTACAAGTTTTACTTTAAATTGCATTTCCAATTATTAAGTTTGAATCATCTTTGTCTTATTTTGATGTGTTTAACATACTAAAGCACATGCAAAGTACTTCAGTATAATTTTAACTGTAGTGTTATTCGATATTGCATTGATTAATAAATTTTAAATGTACTAAATTGTAACATATTACAAATATTTGGTCACACTTTATTTTAAGGTCCAATTCTCACAATTCAAACTAACAATCAGCTATGATTTTGTCTCAGTAAACTCTTGATTTGCTGCTTATTAATAGTTAGTAAGGTAGTTAAGTTTAGGTACTGGGTAGGATTAGGGCTGTAGAATATGGTCATGCAGAATATGTGCTTTATAAGTACTAATAAACAGACAATATGTAATAATAGGCATGCTAATAAGCAACTAGTTAATAGAGAGAATTTTCCCCTATACTAAAGTGTTACCGCAATATTCAAATGCCTGAAAAATCTTCACCCAAGTTCACATGGTAGCAGCACAAAGATGGTTTACCCATAATCATGATGCTTCATTCACAGCATGTCTAATGCATCTAATGTCTCTCACTGCTTAATTAAACCTGCAAGCAGCCAGAGAAATAACACCAGCTTCCTGAAGAGAGGCCTCCACAGGTTTGGAGTCTAACAGAGGTGACAACTTAAATCAATCCACTAATGAAATGAGGGAATAGTCAGGTGAACTGAAGGGACAATGGTCTGTTTGACATGAATTGACAGTGTCTTGAGGAGGTGCAGAGAGACACTTCCATGTCATTATTAACACAACATCATCACACTGATGAGAAAACATGATACATGTGACAACGGCAGCCTGTCACCCTTCAGTATTCATTTCAGATATTCAACATGACTTTGTTTACTGTCATCTGCCAGTCATTTCTTTCATTTACTAGAAATGTCAATTCATTACAAATTTGAATCCAATTAGGGTAACACTTTAGATTAGGAAACACATATTCACTATTAACTACGAGTTTTCCCTCAATAAACTCCTAATTTGCTGCTTATTGATAGTAAGGTAGATGTTGTAGTAGTTTAGGTATTGGGTCTGGTTAAGGGATCTAAAATATGATCATCCATTAAGATGTGCTTTATAAGTGCTAATAAAGTAGTAATATGCATGCTAATAAGCAACTAGTTAATAGCAAATATGTTCCCTAATCTAAATTGTTACCCAAATTAATTACATATGTATATTACATAATCACAATAAATGAACAAATGAAAATATCAATCATTATCTCCATATATAAACACAATTAAATTATTATTCATTAAGTCATTGCACTAATTGGCTAAGTCACTATATATATATATATATATATATATATATATACATTATTTCCATATGACTGTTGTCTTCAACAATAGGGATAACAATAAGATTAGCTACTGGGCTGACATGCAAATTTACAAAAAATATGTGGTCACACTTTATTTTAAGGTCCAATTCTTGCTATTAACAAACCATTAACTGACTTTTGTCTCAATAAACTCCTAATTTGCTGCTTATTAATAGTTAGTAATGTAGTTGTTAAGTTTAGGTATTGGGTAGGATTAGGGATGTAGAATATGGTCATGCAGAATATGTGCTTTATTAGTACTAATAAACAGCCAATATGTTAATAATAGGCATGATAATTAGCAACTAGTTAATAGTGAGAACTGGTCCCTATACTAAAGTGTTAACAAATGTGTTTTGCATTCGTTACCTCAGACTTGAATCGTTTTGAATCAATTTTCTGTGACATACAGGTCCCAGAAAATTATTAAATATGTGCATTTTAAAAGCATAATTATATATAATTCTTCTAAATGAATGTGTAAAATTGACAGCCCTAATTCATATGTTTAGCAGCTACTTTTATCCTGTAGTGCATTGAAGCTATGAGTTGTTATCGGTGTGTGAGCTCCCTGTTAAACAGGCCTGCAGACTTGCGGTCTCTAGCATTGTGATCTACCAGCTGAGCAACAGGAACGCTAAAGAAATTAGAGTTAAATGCTAAAGGACGTTCTTTAGGGACAGAGGGGGGAAATGGGATCAGGACACAATAATTGGGACTCTGACTTCATTCGCAGTTCATTCGCTTAATACTGCACCGCTTTTGTTACAAGAACTATTACATATTGTCATTATTTCTTGGAGAGAGGTTATTAAGATGGGATTCTTTGAAAAAAAAAGAACTTGGTGAAGGGTTAACAGATGCCTAGTAAATGAAAACTACTGCACATACATCTAAACCTATTATAGTAAGCAGATTTCAGAGACTGCTGCTAAATATATCGCACATGCAGCAACTGCGTTTGGAGGGTTTGCTACAGACAAGTCTTATGAATTTACTCAGATGAACTGTCTGATCCATAAGAGACTATTAGATATTGAACAGTTTTTTTTTTGTTTGTTTGTTTGTTTGTTTTTTGATAAGTTTTATATGTATAAATGCAAAAGCAATAAGTGCATCCATAGTGCATGCTCTCACTTTTTGTGTGCCAAACCTCATTGCATTACGTGCAAGCTCATGTTTGTTACATGCAAAATGCATTTTCTATACAGAATTTCTCACAGAAATGCACAAAGAAGGTGAAAGGTAATTAGATTACATTTGTGCAAAATCACCCACAGCATTGCATTATGATCTGCAACACCTACTTGACTCATTGCATTCAATATAGTCATTTCAGTAATGCACAAGGTATTTGAAACAGCTGAGACAGCAGTTAAAAATTTACTTTTGATGATAATAAACTTTTTAAAATGAATAAATTCCCGCTGTTATCTATCATTAAAACGTGCATATGATGCTCCATTCCATCATTTGATAAATTACCGCTGCCATGATAGCTAGAAAAAGTCTCTTTTAAATAAAAATCTGTTTGCTTTTCACAGGTGGTAATAGCGCAATGGTAATTGTGACAGACAAATGAAGCACAATCTGTAATAAACCTAATTTACATATAAAGGATGCATGTTTGTACTGAAGACACTAACTTAATTAAAAATGCCACAATGCAGTGCAGATAAAACCTATTTTATTTATTTAGTTTAAAAAGTTGCATCTAGGAAATCTAATATTAGAACATCCTCCTAATAAGATTTCTGTCTTTCTTCATTCAAGAAGATATGGAGCTGTAAAATCTGATGTGAAGAGTCTGAGATACACTCTAAAAACGACAATAAAAATAGGGTCCAATGTGCTGTTTTAATATGAAGGAATTTTTCCTAATGATTTTCCACAGGTGTTTTCCCTGTTGTTTGAATTACACATTTTGTGGTGTTTTAGGGTTAAAGGGAATAACCATGGCAGAAAATAACCAGTATGTTTTTTGTTTTTCTGAGAACTGAGAACAAAAAAGCAAGAGATGAAAGTGTAGTTATATGTGAGGTGTAGCAGGTGTGGTGAAGTGATATGGAGAGGGAGGAGTGTAAGAGAGAGAGGTCGATCCCGCAGGTGAGTTCTGGCTACAGTCCATTATCTAAGCAGCTCAGAGCAGAGACGCCACAGCTAATATCTGAGGAGCTTACAGCATGTAAGAAAAGCATGCTGGGAGTTGCCAGGAGACAGTGCTACCTCAGATAGAGCTTTCAGCAGAAGCAGCTTGATTGGCTGAGCTGTAATTAAACAAGTCATGTGGTTCTGGAGGTTCAGGGGGTCTGATGTAATGTGGAAAGAACGGCCATTAAGAGATTAATCATCAGAGAGAGAGTGTGTGTGTGTGTGTGTGTGTGTGTGTGTGTGTGTGTGTGTTTGTGATCCTCTGGAAACACAGGTTTGTTAGCAACATCTATTTTCCCGGGATGATTCTGTGATTTGATAAACACAAGTAAGCTAGAATGAAGACTGCTTTTGACTTGATCTTGGGAGATGATCTGGCGGCTGGACTCCCCCTTAAGATGTTCAGTGGTTTGACCCAAACTCTGCACGTCACACACTCGTAACGCTGCTCCCATCAGGTCGTTGGCAAGGGAAGACATGGCCAAAATCAACACAACAGAAATGGAAAGAGAAACAGGAGAGGTGTAGATGGCCGGCTTTCAAGGATACAGTCCCAAATATTTGTAATTTCACTGAATCTCTCTCTCTTTTTTTGTTTCTTTCATGTATTTCTGTCAGAGTGTCATCGCTTCGGAGCACTGAGCAACAGTCCAGTTCTTTTTCTCCACAGCTCAGGTAAGACGCTTCTGACGTTGTCTCTGGTTCAGAAGAGGCTTGGTAGCCCTTTTCCTGAAGGCGTCTGAGCGTGGTGACTCTTGATGCACTGACTCCAGCTTCAGGTCACTCCTTGTGAAGCTCTCACAAGTGTTTGAATCAGCTTTGCTTGACAGTTTTCTCAAGCTTGCGGTCATCCCTGTTGCTTGTGCTCATTTTACCCAATTTCTTCCTTCCAGTCAACTTTGCATTTAATATGCTTTGATACAGCACTCTGTAAACAGCCACACCTTTCAGTAATGACCCTCTGTGACTTACCCTCTTTGTGGAGGGTGTCAATGATTGTCTTCTGGACCACTGCCAAGTCAGCAGTCTTCTCCATTATTGTGGTTTCAAAGAACAAGAGATACCCGGAAGTTATACTGTAGGGATGGTCATTAATTGAAACTCAAATATAAATATTCTAATATTTTGAGATACTGATTTTTGACTTTCATGAGCTGTAAGCTCTAATCATCAAAATTAAAACAAACAAACAAAAAAATATTTTTAAATATTTTACTTTACATGTAATGAATCTAGAATATATGAAAGTTTCACTTTTTGAAATAAGTTACAAAAGAAAATTAACTTTTTCATGATATTCTATTTTTTTTAGATGCATCTGTATATATATATATATATATATATATATGAGACCAGGTAGCAAAAATCCCTATATATATATAGGGATTTTTGCTACCTGGTCTCACGACGAAAACGCATCTCTGGGAACTTTTTCGCAAGACACGAAATACATACCAACAGAAATGAACAATAGAGTTGGTAAAACAGCGAGCACTTGTAATTGTTTTTGTACACAGTTATGATTACAGCTCCATATGTTTTACTTTCTGGATGTAACAAGCTTTGATCTATAGCTCAGCCACACTGAATTGGGCTTAGCATGCAGAATCCTTGGGTACGAATTTCGTCAAAAACATGACTCATGATGAAAGAGCTGAAAGATGAGAGATCAAAAACAAGTTAAAACGGCATGCTTATGATTGCGTTTTTAAGTCACATTCACTTTTTTTCATATTATCGGGTAGGTTTAGGTGTAGTGCAGATGGTACGTTATTTTAAAACGTTACGGAGCATTAGACTTATAGCGCCACTCAATGGACATTTCAAGTCAGAACTGCAGTGACGCCTACAAAACCAACCTCACATAAAACACACCATATATACATTCATCTGTTCCGGGGAAAAAACAAACACTCTTTTAGTGCCACGAAACTTACATGGCAGTAAGTTTTTTGCATCTCGTGAAAAAGTTCCCAGAGGTATGTTTTCGTCATGAGCTCAGGTTGGTTCTATTTTAATAATTATTTTTCGTATTCAATGTGAAAAAAAAAATAAAACACCAGGGGCCAGTTTTACTAACAGCTTGCGCCACTGCAAACCGTCTTTTGGCGTTAAAATAGTACAGTCAGGATTTAATAAAGACAATGAAGAATTAGTACTGAAAAGGGGTGGACAGTTATTTTTGAGCCTGACCTTATTGAATATGCATTTGTAGAAGCATTTGCGTCCCTATCAGACGCAACATTTATGGGAGGGGAGTATTAAGATGAATCACGCAACAAACGCGATTTACTAACGTTTGCACTTGTCAAATTACTGGTATTTGCCCCATTATTTAACGCCCAAAAAAAGCATGTCTTAACTATTTTGCGCTTGAAATGGCTGCAATTATTGTTGCTAGAGGAGGCACCACAGAGAACAGAAAAAGTGTGGTAGAAGGGAGAGGATTTTTTTCCACACATATTAATTTATTTGGAGTGCAGATAACACATTATCTGAACATATAGCTTGCCAGACCATGTTATATTTAATTTTTTTCAGGAAATAAAAGATGACTTGGAACCCTCAACTAAGCGTCACGCAATACCAGCTCTATCAAAACTTCTTGCAAACCCTTCATTTTTTGGCCTCCATTTTTTTTTTCAATGTACTGTGGCTTCTTTATTTCTTTATTTGCGACTACGCTAATCTGTGCTGCGCTTGGTATATTGCGTTGGCCAATATGTAAATAAGATGTTGCGTCTGTGTTTTTTTAATTTGTGCATTGTTAGTAAATCACCCGCAGAAATTTCCACACCCATCAGCGCTGTCTTGGAATTGCACTCTCGTGCTAATTTGCCCTGTTTAGTAAAACTGGCCCCAGATTTTCAATGTTTCATGATGTTTAAATCATCATTAAACACATGCACACAGATATATATATATATATATGTGTGTGTGTGAGTGTGTGTGTGCGCATTTTATGGTTTTAGTTTTAGCACTACTACCCTGTCTGCCATTGAGATTGAGACAATATGTGACCCTCTCTGTGAAATCCAAGCTAAAGTCTCAAAATCTAATTATGAGATAACAAGCATCAAAGTTGGATTTCAACCTTTAATTTCACTATAATTTCAATCTATGACATGGCCTTACTCAGTCAATATTAAAGATATGAAGGTAAAATTTTCACAGAATGTTCTTTACCTTATGAAGGATGATTCTATGTAGAAAACAGTAAATCACAAAAAAAAAGACTTTAGCTGGGTTTTCACAGAGAGGGTCACATATACACACATTAGCTTTCATTTTAAAAGCCAAAGACACTGGGCAGTAATAATCTACCACAAAACAATGCATAAAAACAAGCAGCTACTTTGTTGAACAGATGTTCAGTGTGCTACTGGAGAAACTATTCCCTGAAGCAGGTGCTGTTATTAAATTGAGCTAACTCATCACTTCTGTTTGGGCATACTTCAGAAACATTTAAAGAGATAGTAACTACACATATAATAAAAATATGATCTACCCATGCAACATGTAAACCTACTGTTCTCTGTAATGGACAAACTTGTCAAGCTCATCAAATCATAGAAGTGAAACAGGACTGGATGACTTATTCGATGAGGTCCCTCTTTATTTATAGTTAGTGTTAGTAGAAGTACCAAGTATCATCATAAATAAACGGTCTATAATATTACCATTTGATACCATCACTATGCTGATCTACAAAACTTTTGAAAGGGTGGACAGGAAAAGCCACTCAAGAGTCTATAAGAGTTTAGGTTAATTTGGTCTAAGTTTGGCTGGTTAGCATGGCCCAGTTAGCACCTGCTGGTAAGTTTTGTAATGACACTATTCTGTAGGCAAAAGGTATGTTCTTCCATTGGCAGCCACTGAAAAGTAACTCTTCATTCTGACAAATAAAAACATTTGGGAAATTTTCTGTAAGTTACAATCTTATGTTTTGCCAGTGAATGGTTTTCAGAAAGTTTTTAAAAGCATGAAATGGGCTTTTACAAGCTGCCTTTGATATCGGACAGCTTACGATACTTTGGATCTGTGTACACTGTGGTTTCATCTGCGACTCAGTGTTATCATGATTTCTGAGCAAAAGATCCCATTAGCAAAGATCAAAACATTGAAATTATTTCCAGGACGACCCCTTAAAAGCTAAGAAACGGCCATCAAGACAAATGCGCTCTCCAAGTATCATAAACACCTCTGATCCTATCATTAGCCAAACTAATAATTTTACCCAAAAATAAGAATATGGAGCATACGCACCAACTCGTTGCCATTTTTATGTATGAAACTGTTTTGCAATAACACCTCACCACATCAGTAAAAATGTATTTAAAGTCAATATTTTTCATTTTTCAGGGAGCTCATCACAATGCATTAAGGGATCACATGAAATGAAACATTTCTACTTCTAATTTGAAACAAATGGCTTTCGACCAAAAGATGTTCTTACAGTACTAGGAACTAGTAAGAGGACTCAATTCTGTGATCGAAAGATGTTAGAAACCTATGCTTATCTCAACTCAACTGACATTGATTCTGTGGCAGACACTGAGGAGATGCTGGGGGAGAGATTTGGGACACAAAAAAGGATTCATGCCACCAAACGAGGGTTTGATCTGCAGTACAACTTACGGTTTGATTTGGTTTGGTTTGATCGAGTAATGACATGTCATTAAACAGACCTTTTTTATCCAATGAGATTTACAGTTAATTTAATATAAGAAGAGTCACCCTGCAAGAAGCTAGAGGCTATGTGTCTTGCTCAAGGGCTCAGTATGAAAAGGATATGTTCCTGGACTAAGCCCAAGTTAGACTAGTGTTTTCAGCAATAATGGAAAAACACATTTTTACTGAATACTTATGCTGCAAGGATGGGTTCATGGGTTTAGCAGAAAAGACTACTTGGCTCAGAAACGTAATCGGCGGTCTTCGGCTTTCCAGCGCTGTGTTAATGGAGAACGTCTACAGATGATGCAGGTGAGAAACAAAAGTATGCATTTCTCCATTAACATATATATATATACGCTGTTTCATTGTTATATATATAAAAAAAATTAAAAAAAAACAGTCATTTCCCGGTTGCTAATTTTTCTCTATCAGCATCTGGAACAACTGTTTAGTACAGAAGTGGTTTGCAAGTAGAACCCAAACTGAATGAGGCAGGAAATACACAATGCTTTCTGACTGCACATTGGAGACAAGGTGAAGCTGAAATCATGCTAGAATGGCCGTTCTTATCTCGACATATAAAGAAAAAGAGTATTGAGTGGTAGTTGCTTATGATTGTTGATAATAGTGGTGTGACCTTCAACTTCATAATGAAATCACATGAATTCTGACATTAAATGTCCATTCACTTGACTGCGGCAACTACTGTCAATGCACGTCTCTCAGTAATTTAGAGAAATCGCATAATCTTTTATTTTAACCCAAAACAATTGGTTGTGCAAGATGGATTAATTTAATTTCCCCATCACACTCTGCTACAATATTAAAGCTGCATACTGATAAAACCTCTGTAAGTCGCTTTAAACAAAGGCAACTGCCAAATGCTTAAATACAGCTTTTCACTAAAGATTAGTTAAAATTTAACTGTTTGGCTCAAAGTGTGGTATATTTTTGAATTCATTTTTTTTTTTTCTAAGACTCAACTTTTAAGACAAGCAACTCAACAAAAAGAAATACTTCATTAGTTTCATATAACTTCCAAAGAATAACTGGCTATGAACAAGAACAATGACATCCATTTCTGCACAATAATGTATGTGTAATTTACCTTTACAAAAACACTGAAAGTTTGGGGAAATCGCTGCTTTACCGTTTGTGCAGAATGTAAGTGCATTGCTCTCATCGTAACCACTAGTCCAAGAGCTTGTGTAGCATGGAAACTCATCATTAGCTATGTTTCCATCCAAAGTTACAAATTAAACTTATGCGCAAAATAAAGCACCGTTTCCATCCAGTGAGTTGGAGAGAACAAAATCGTCACTTCCTGATTAACTTGTCGCTAAATATCTAAATATCACGAAGTAAAATTACATTTGCTGCAGAACGAGATGGCACTGTATATAATAATTTTTGTATACAACAAATTAAGAGCTTCAGAGTGCGCAGACGAAACACGGTCATACTATCTTATTTTTGGAGCCTGCTGTTTGGGAACGCAATTCTGGGAGTTAATTATAACGAAGCACTTTGACGAGACTTTACTCAAGCATTTTAGAATGACAAAACTAGCATTTAAGATGCTGTACAATGAGACCGGTCCTTTGGTTGGTTCAGTTATGCTGTCATTTCGCAGAGTCACATGTCTTTTTTGCGCATCTTGGCATTTCCATCCAGCGTTTTTCCCAAAATGCACATAAAAATTGGTGGATGGAAACATAGCTACTGTCTTGTCAATGCATACACTGTTTGTGACTTAAAATGACTGTCAGCTCCACCTGTGGGTTGTGAATTGCTCCCCAAACACTTCATTACAAATACCACTGTCTGAACAAAAGACTGAGCAGTCACTGTTCTAGCTGTTTTGCTGAGAGACACACTCTATTGAGTCTGTATATCAGTTTGTTTCATTTGCCAACATAAAAACACAAAAACTTACAGCATCTGAACTGAAGCAGCAGTTTCCCTTTTAAAACTCTTTTTTTTTCAGCAGATCTTCCTGCTTTTTAATGAGCTTGCTCTTTTGAACATCTTTTCCAAGCACCAGTTCAGGTTCTTATGTTAGAAACAGGATGAGTTTGGGACCTCTCTGGTTTTTATGTTGGCTGTGAAGTCCACTTCTTTCTTGGTATGGCTCCCTCAACAAATTACACTTGATCTTTATGAACGATACAGGTGACATTTTCTCTTAGACAACATGCGGTAAATAGGACATCAGGTTGCATATTGTACATGAAATGCCTGAACATCTTCCAAAGGTACTCAAACTATGAATACCTACTTGACAAGTCATCAGTTTTTATTTTCTTCATATTTATTTATTCTACATATATTTCTAATTTATTTAAGCCATTAATGTTTGCCTATAAAACCACCTCTGGCTCTGCACCCCTTTACCTAAATTCAGTACTTCAGACCTATGTTCCCTCTAGAAGCTTGTGTTCTGCAAGTGAACGACGCGTTATTGTTCATCCCAAAGAGGCACAAAATCACTTTCACGGACTTTTACATTAACTGTTCCCTCCTGGTGGAATGACCTGCCCAACTCAATTCGAGCAGCTGAATCCTTAGCCATCTTCAAGAATCGGCTAAAAACACATCTCTTCCATCTTTATTTGACCCTCTAACTTTATCACTCTCTATTCTAATTCTATCTATTTGTTTTCTTTTTTATTTAAAAAAAACAAAAAAACACTTGACCCTTTAAGACTTGCACTCTATTTGTTTTCTAATCACTTGTTCTATTCAAAAAAGGGCCTCTAACCCTAGCTTTCTTTATACTTTTTCTATTCAATTTGTTTAATTTTTATTAATTCTATAATTAACAAAAAAAAAAAAAAACACTTTGCTATGTGTACTGCGTTAGGCTAACTAAGACTTGTTATAGCACTTACATAATATTGCTCTTTTGTTAAATTTGATTGCTTCTATTGTCCTCATTTGTAAGTGGCTTTGGATAAAAGCATCTGCTAAATGACTAAATGTAAATGTAAATATTGCAATCCTATGTATTATTACAGTACATAGCCATGTAGCCAACACTAACTATTCAAAATTAAAGATCTACATCTACAGTATATTGTTCTTCTTGCCTTGTCTCTGTGAAGCATATAGATTAGAGTTATCCAAATGAATAGACATATTGTAATGGTTTTAGGGGACTTTTCCAGGTCTTTGTTACCGTGTGTGCATGGTTTCATCCGCACTCTTGTGGTTTATCCATGTTTTATGTGCTAGATCAGTGTTCAGGCATGTTTCTGGACAAGCCTCTCAAAGGTTTTCATGATGCATGAAGAGAGAGCAACTTGCCCTTGTAGTATGTAGGCCAAGGATGACTACTGAGGTTCCTCATCTGCTGCTCCAAACTATTCAAGGACTGGCACGCTTTCTTCAGGTACTGGGAGAGGTAGAAGAGATACTGTAGGACCCATCAGAACTGGATGCCACCCACTGGCACCAAGACTGATTCTGTCAAGTTGTCAAGCTTGAACGGTTGATTTGCGTGAAGAAAAAGCGATCACCATCTCCAACTGTCTATTTACTGTGCACATTCAAAATTGGCGCCCGAGGAAGCAACCATTACGTCAGCTTTAATTGTGAAATGGCATTGGATCTTGTGTGCCTCGTGATCGATTGAGTCATGTGTATTTTTTGAATTAGAGGTGACTGCGTGTGTTCATGGAGCAAGATTATTTCAGCGATTAAAACCTCAAATTTCACTCAGTCTGTTCATATAATGACATTGCATGGCTTCGGAAGATTGGGAATGCACCACGAGATGTTTGTAATACTTTTATACTGTATGTGGTCAATTTCTGCAATAAATACATGTGCCTGTTCTTACATTTGCTTGTGTTTTATATCATTGACAAATAGGTAGGGTTAAATTTAAGGTAAGGAGTGGTGTTAGGTGCTCCAAAATAATAAATATAAAATCATTTCTAGTTTTACAAATGTGTAGGTTTAAACACTGAAGGGGTACATAATCCTACTGAAATACATAACACTGAAAGTCGTGCTGAGTGACACGAAAAAAAGGGAAATTCACGTCCATGAACACGAATCAATAGATTCAAATTTCATGACTATGTCACGAAATGTCATGAGACTGGGTTGTATTGCTCAGTTGGCTCTCCAGTGATCCCCAATCATCGGTCGGTAACTCGCTTCAGTTATCATCTCCAGACCTTAGGATGCTCCTGTTCTGGTTTGGCAGGTTACGCAAACTTGTTTGGAGTCCTTCAATCAGTCCTCAGCATGTGATCAGTAGAAATCCACTCTTAAAATACTCATGACCTGTAATGTCCACTACCTCATATTCATTACTATGGCTGTGTAAAAAATATTGATTTCTCGATTTTAACAGATTCCCATTTTTACGAAACAATATTGATTCTTAAATCCCAACAATCGATTAGTCTAGCCTGTTTTCATGCTTCCCATCCAGTACAATCACAATAAGCTTTGTGCTTTGTTACTTTTGCTATGAAACAACGTCTCACATTTCAAATTCTTACCATTTTGGTAAGAAAGCCGTTTTGGTGCTGTTTAAAGGAGTGAAAGATCGCTGCAGTGCCTCAGTTCAAGAGAAGCGCTCTTCTGCTCCGTTTTAATACCAGTTTCAGCATGAAATAAACATGAATGAACATCAGGGGGTATGCTAAAAGAAAGAGTACAACTCACAGAAATCCACATCCTGGCTAATGTAATCGCTCAATCAGGGTCTCAACCGCGCAAAGACGTCAGTATATAACAGCTTGTAAATGATGTCACATAACTTCTCATTTACCTTAGAAACAAACATTTCGGTGACCATAAACCCATTAGTCAGCTAGAAAAAATGAACTCTAGAGAGGAGCATTTTGCTAAATATATGTATCATATAAAAATATAACATATAAAAAATATAAAAAAAATAAATAAATAAAATGTTCATTAGCATTTTTACTGTTCTTCAATGTTTGAATGAATCTGTCATGTTTTTATGCTACTATATTTATGTAATTATATATATGGTACCATATTTATGTAATTGTAACTTTAATATTATAAAAACTTTTGTAGCTTTTGTAACCTTCAATATTGCATTAATATAGTACCAATTGTCTTTCATGTATATTTTACAGCATTAGTTGAGAGATTTTTTTTTCCTTGAGAAAATTTGGCCTGTACTGTACTGAGATATATCTAGAATAATCAATATCGAATTTAACTGAATCGAATCAGAAATTGAAAGCTTGTGAGTCAGAATCTAATCGAATCATGAAATTTGTGTCAAAACCCAGCCCTATTAATTACTGTTATGGCCAGCCATTAAATCATGAGCTTCAAGTTGGTGATAAGATATACCTAGCAGCTTAGCTGAATTTTTAGCAGCTTAGTGGATTAATGTTGAACATGAAACATGATTACAATCCCTAAATATATTTGACCGCTGATGGACAAATTAGTGCCCCATACAGAATTTGATGATCTTCCGACCAGATTGGTATGGTTTTGGAACGAGGAGATCATCTGATGGTTTCAAAACTGCCACTGGATCCTTAAATAACATCTTTGGCGGCCCTCCTAGCATAAGATAGTGTCCCTCTGGAGGGCAGGTGCCCTATGTAGACTGTGAGATCTGGATTAAGGGAGCATCCTGGACAGATAACACAGGGATAAAAAAGTAGCATCTGAACTTCTTACTATAGAGCTCTACAGTTTTGGAGTTGTCAGCTCAATCATCAGGTCTGACTTTGGGCCAGTTTTACTAAACAGGGCAAATAAGCGTGAGAGTGCAATTACAAAACAGCACCAATGGGTGTGGAAATTTCTGCGAGTGATTTACTAACAACATGCAAATTAAAGAACACAGACGCAACATCTCATTTACATATCGACCAACGCAATATACCAAGCGCAGCGCAGATTAGCGTAGTCGCAAATAAAGAAATAAAGAAGCCACAGTACATTGAAAAGAACCAGAGGCCAAAAAATGAAGGGTTGCAAGAAGTTTTGATAGAGATGGTATTGCGTGACTCGGGTTCCAAGTCATCTTTTATTTCATGAAGAAAATTAAAATGAACATGGCTTGGCAAACTATATGTTCAGATAATGTGTTCTTCTTGCATTCCAAATAAATAAATACGAGTGGAAAAAAATCCTCTCCTTTCTACCACGCGCTCTCTGTTCTCTGCGGTGCCTCCTCTAGCAACAATAATTGCAGCCATTTCAAGCACAAAATAGTTTAAGACATGCTTTTTTTGGGTGTTAAACAATGGCGCAAATACTAGTAATTTGACGAGCGCAAACGTTAGTAAATTGCATTGCGTGATTCATTTTAATACTCTCCTCCCATAAATTTAGCGTCTGAAAGGGAAACTACTGCAAATGCATATTCAATAATGTCAGGTGCAAAAATAACTGTGTCCACGTCTTTTCAGCACTAATTCATCACTGCGCGTCTTTAGTAAATCCTGACAGTACTATTTTAATGCAAAAAGACATTTTGCGCTGGTGCAAGCTGTTAGTAAAACTGGCCCTAAGCTGTACAAGTAGCAGAATGTCAATCTCTCCTTACCAGTTTTGCATTTCTTAGTCAAGAAAAATTCCAGATAAGCTATAAATAACTTCTTAACATTGCTGTTCCTTCCCAATGCGCTGAGTGCTTGATACACAATGCTGACTGCATAAAAGCCCAACTGCATATAATCAACAAACCCCAATCAGCAGCTGCTTACAGCAGAGGTGCTTGACATCACTCACACGCAGCCAATTTCAGCCACTTTCTTCATGAAGACAACAAGGGCATCCTGAACTAACCAACATGAACTTAATGAAGGCAAATACTTCAAGCAATGCAAATCAGCCAGAGGTTCTGCTGGCGCCCCCTACCTTACAAACACAGCTAAAAACTGCATCAGTGACTTCTCTACACTAAACTATCTTTTAATTTAAAAACAAAACAATAAAAATACAAGATTATGTCTTTAATGATTAATCAGATTAGTTGACTAGTGAAGTCTGTAGCCGATTAATTCAGTCATTAAATAGGCATTTAGCAGTCATTACTGTGTGTTGCTGCAGTTAAAGCTGTTTCTATTCAAATCATCAATCTTATTGCCTCTAGCAAAACAAATCATTACAGCGCCAAGTGAACCGTGTTCGACAACTCGCCGAACTTTAATTCAGGCTTGTCAGCTCTCAGTAACTCTTGTGCAAATTTGAAGGGTTCATCGAAGTAGCATTTGTACAGCAATAATGCACAAGTTTTGCAAGTTTTGTAGGTAATTGGTAATTTTATGGATAAAACAATCAAATTTTGGAGGCAGGAACAATCTTGGAACAACACAAAAGCTAAATGGCTTATTAGAGGGCACCTGCACCAGCAAAAAAAACAAACAAACAAACAGATAGCTTTTGCTTTTTAATCTATTTATCAAAAGATCACTCTCCTTCTGGGTACAGAAATGCATTTTTTTTTTTTTTTTTTAACAGAGCCACAAAAGAGATATATATTCTTATTTGTCTTATGTTTTTAAAATAAGCTATAGTAATGTAATATTCTCAGAAAATTGGGTAACAACCTGACTACAATGCAAATAAGCAGACAAAGTAAATAGATCCCATTATAACAAACAGAAGCTTCCACTGCAGGATTCAGTTAATGGGTGCTAGCCACTTTAATTTTCCTGTCTGTGAATTTATTTATTTATTTTTTTGGACTTTTTTATGATCCACATTTCAAAAATATCCCACTGTCACATCTATTCCAGGTTGTGATGTTTCTGGTCTACTTATTTAAATCATCATTTAATTCTAATTTCTACACATCTGTAGAACTCTGTAATAATATAGAAGTCCATCATACCAAAGAATTTCCATTGAAAATAAATAAATGACTGTTGCATTGAACTGTTAGCTTTCATGCTTTCATTGCAAACAGCTGATTGTGTTAAGGTTTTGCTGAGCAAGCTAACACTATAAAAGTCAAGACTATTTTATGACTACCATGTCCATTTAATTAATGCAACTGATTATTCATAAAGCATATTTTATCTTTAAGTGCCATTCAGCAGACATTTCAGAGGCCTTGTGTTACTACAACTCCTAAGAGCACAGCTAGCTGCATGCAAAGAGACCACTGCCAGACACAAGTCCTCATTTAAGACTCACCCTGTGAATTCAGTAGGTATTTCCTCTCAGCGTAAAGCAGTGGCAAGGCCAGGTAAGGGTCAGAGTGCCACTGGTCCACCCAAACTAAAGGCACAACCAATCAAATCTAATAGTTTTGAATAATTCAGGCTGATTTCAAACTATATGTGCAACAGGAACAAGAGGAAAACTGTATATTTAGGGCCAGTTTTTCTAAGAGCTTGCACCAGTGCAAACCGTCTTTTGGTGTTAAAATAGTCCTGTCAGGATTTACTAAAGATGCGCAGTGGAGAATTAGCGCTGAAAAGACGTGGACACAGTTATTTTTGTGCCTATCCTTATTGAATATGCATTTGTAGGAGTTTCCCTTTCAGACGCAAAATTTATAGGAGGAGGGTATTCAAATGAATCACACAAAGAGATTTACTAACGTTTGCACTCGTCAAATTACTGGTATTTGCGCTATTATTTAACACCCCAAAAAATAATGTCCTAAACTATTTTGCGCTTGAAATGGCTGCAGTTATTGTTGCTAGAGGAGGCACCGCAGAGAACAGAGGGAGGATTTTTTTCCACACTTATTAATTTATTTGGAATGCAAGAACAACACAAAAATATAATTTGCCAAGCCATGTTATTTTTCATTTGCTTCAGGAAATAAACGATGACTCTGAACCCTCAACTAGAAGTCACGCAATACCAGCTCTATCAAAACTTCTTGCAAATTCTAGCTTCATTTTTTGGCCTCTGTTTTTTTTTTCCAGTGTACTGTGGCTTCTTTATTCTTTATTTGCGACTGCTCTAATTTCCACTGCGCTTGGTATATTGCGTTGGTCAATATGTAAATGAGATGTTGCGTCTGTGTTCTTTCTGTGTTTCGCGTTGTTAGTAAATCACCCGCAGAAATTTCCACACCCATCAGTGCTGTCTTGCGCTAATTTGCCCTGTTTAGTAAAACTGGCCCTTAATCTGTATCTCAAACAAAGATAATGGCTATGGTAAAGCTTCATCGCCCATTGATTGTAATCGTATGGAAAAGAGCAACCAACACAGTCTTCAGAATTTCACTCTTGTGTGAAGAAATCGATAAAGTGCATCACAGAGATGCACTACAGCACATGACAGGTGCCTTAAAGGTGCAACAAACACAACACACACAGTAAACAGTTGCATAGCACAGTCGTTTGCATGAGTCATTCGTGCTGCAGTGCATGCTGGGAACCACAGTCCTGCCACTGAAGAAAAGGAACTGACAGCTGCCTAAGGGATGAGCTCAACACTCCAGACACATGAATGTGGTTTGTGTAAATGTTGAAGCAGTGCCACCTCCACAAAAGGACAAATATGATTTTTATATACCCTACAGAGAGATCTGTGGCAGCTTTTTGTCAATCAACTCTGTAGAAACTTATCATATAAAGAATACAGAAATATGCCTATACTGCAAAAATAATCTTAATTCAAAGGGAAAACAAGATTATTTTTATTGCCCAACGGCAGATATTTTTTCTTCTTGTAAGCAAAAACTAACAAAATTTTGATACATTTTTCAGAAAACAATACCTAATATCTTTTCATTTTGCTTCTCAGATATCTTGATTAAAGAATGGTTGTTAAAAGTGTTAAAAATATTTAAAAATATATTTTACATTCGTTTGCAGCAGTGTGACCTATTACACATATTTTGACATTATATTTATGTGTGTTCATTTTACAGAAACTTTTATTCAAAGCAACACACCAGATGGAAGTGGTACAAGACAAGTGATTCATATAAAGGGAGATAATTAGCTTAGAAATGATGCAATATACTCAGAAGGGCACAAACTACTACAGAGCTCTGCCGCATATCTTCACTGGACAATTCTCCACTCAACAAGGCAAAACACATCTTATCTGGAATATACTATCATAATAATCTAGAAAATAACCACTAACTTGTTCTATAATCGCACTATGGAACATGCATTCAAATTTCCATCAGTTTACCACAAAAATATAAAACACAGAAGAAGAAGCAAACTAAAGTCTATTCTGCTAGTTCAAAGATTGCCTACAATAGCAGACAGGCGTGTTATGAAGATAAGCTTCATTCTGTTGTGGTGTAACGAGTAACGCTTCAGACTTGAAACCAGAAGATCCCTGCAAGGAATGAGCCATTTTGCCCTTGAGCAAGACACATAACCCCAGGTTACTCCAGGGGAATGAAGCTGTGAGCTCATCAAAGTCATGGAAAAAAACACACCTAACCTCATTAATAAAGATCTCACAGTTGCAAATATATCTCCCATCTCTTCTCTTCTTAAATTAGGCTTTTGAAATGAAGGATGAGCTTTAAAACTTTGTTATTGTCTCTGATTAATGTACCGACAGCTTTACACCCTTCATTAGCTTGAAGCTTCAACATGCGATCATTCATTAGTGTTTAAGATGAAATCTCAGATCCATTCAGTCGGTGTTGACTGTGAGATCTCAACACATCCACCCATATTATGGCTGCACTGACATCAGATCCTTTTAATGCCATATTCAGTAAAATAATTGTCTTCCAGCAGAACACAAAACATAATTAAACTCTAAATGGGAAAAGCTTATTTCCTCTTTTTGTGTTGCGGTATATCCGTTTCAATACAATCGCAGATGCAGAAAAACAGGATGATAAAGGCTGATAATGATATAATGACATCTCTCAAACTACCACAAAGAACTTTTGCAATGTCTGAGAAAATTTAACAAACCTTTGTTTAACACATTTCTGACAACAACTTGTTTTCTGTGACTTTTAATGTTTAAACCCAGAATGTGATCATTTTGGCTGTAACAACATTCATGAATATAGGAATAGGAATGGAAATGCTATATCTAAAGACATTAAACTCTTAACATCATAAAATAGATGTGGATGCATCAGTTTTAAAGATAAAGGCGGCACATCTGGTTTCAGCACCACGGACAGCTCCAACACAACAGCCAATTCAATACACAACAAAACAAAGAGGCATCTACACTCTTTAAAATAAAGGAGCTTCACGACGCCATAGAAGAACCGCTTTTGTCTAAATGGTTCGGTAAAGAACCTTTAACATCTGTTTCACTAAAGCTTCTTTGTGGCGAAAGACACTTTTAAGCACCTTTATTTTTAAGAGTGTACCCAGGCAAAGTCATCACACGACTACAAGATATCGACAATGAAAAGTAGTGTAGTAAATATGATTGAGCTAAAAAGCCAAAATAATAGAAATAATAATAATAATTTTAAAAAAACAAGAGCTCCCTCTATCAGCAAAAATTCTAAATACACTGAAGATTCAGAGACTACTGTTTTTTAACCTCCACTCATCAGACAATTAAATAACTCAATATTCCAATGAACTGACATTTCGTTAAAAAAAAAAAAAAAACAACTTAAGGTCTAGACTGTATATCAAAATGATATACGTGTATAATAAGAGTTTCATATTTGCAACCATGAAGGAGAAGCCTGATAGATGTGGGCTGAATGAATGTAGCAGTTTGATTGGCTACAAAAACATGATCTGTATAAGCATTCATTGGATGGCGCGTCAAATGCTCAAGTCCATCAAAGTCTTCTGTGGGTTTGCAGTCTCTCTGGGGAGCTTCTGGACCAGGAGCTTTTGCCACGTACAGCGTGGAGGAATAAGGCTTTTCGTGTATTATAACACGATTAAGGAAGAAGACATACCGATCTAAAGCATTAATTGCCACCATATTATACTAGTTCACAAAATGAAAACACAAATTGATTCATATTTCGTGCTGTGTTTCTGATGGCTTTTCTTCATCGATGACTGTCAAGTGTTGTTGTTGCCAGCTGTTATGTAACGACCAGTCGGGATGCCTTCAATGAATCGCACTCCTTATATTTTCCGACAGCTTTTATTGCTCGATGCCTTTTTAACCATGCATTTGATAAAATGACCCCAAGCAGATTGATATTTCTATAGCTCAGATACGATATTTTCTTGTTTTATCACTCCTCGCCTAAAAGCAACCTCAACCAGCAGTGCTCTTGAAAAGAAAACATCTATATATCGATGAAATGTTATATTTGATGTTCATAAGCTTAGAAATAACAGTCAGGCGGGCCTTGCTTAGATTTTTCTTTGGCTCAAATGATTAATTTGCGCTGCTGGCTATTCAACGTGACATTTCTTTGCGTGAAATTCCCCACATTTTATTAACGACAGTGACGTTTTTTATTTAAAACGAGTCTATTTACTCGCTGGATGCATAGCCTGGAAATAATATTTTAAATATAATAGCCTACCAACAAGTAAGGTCAGCAAAGCAATAACGACGCACCTGAATCGCTCGCTATATTTCTTTGCTTTTCTTCGTACGGACACGTCGGTGTTTAACGTGATGCCATGATGTGCAACGCAAATAAACACCGAAAGCGACTATTTCGGATCAAAAGGAGGCTTGAACAGAAACACGTTTCCACAATGCAATACCCAGGTCAGATATGCACCATACAATAATATTCAGCATAAGCCGTAAGATGAAAATGTTATTGTTTCCTACCGAGAATGACGTATGAGCGCCGTGCGGTTTTCTCGTTCGCGGTGATAGAAGGTGACCCTCCGCATCCACCGGATCACGATGTACGCAGCGATGTGCTCGCGCAGTCTCCGCCGGTGGGGGATGGTTCCGCGCGAGCTGTCATTCACATGCGTGATGCCCGACACAGGGAAACACCGCCGACTGTGACGCCTCTCTCAAGGATGGGAGAAAAACACACGACTGATATTTTACGCTTGGGGATTTCTACAGTCCAGTCCGTGATTTAGAAGAAATGCATTATTTATGAATTGTTTAAATACTGTTTCCTCTGTATCATGGCGGTACAATCGTATTTGTGACCCTGGACCACATTATGGTAATTTTTTTTTAGATTGAGATTTACACATCTGAAAAAAATAAGCTTTTTCCGTTGATGTATGGTTTGTTAGGATAGGACAACATTTAGCTGAGACACAACTTTTTGAAAATCTGGAATCTGAGGGTGCAAAAAAATCAAAATACTCAGAAAATCGCCTTTAAAGTTGTTCAAATGAAGTTCTTAGCAATGCATATTAATAATAAAAAGAAAATGATTGATTGAGTCAGTGTGGAAGAACTTGACTGGTCTGCATAAAACCAAGTCCTAATCCCAGTTGAACACTGGCTCTGGTGT
>JAFVLL020023097.1:0-137657 GCA_021397915.2 Tor tambroides | reverse complement strand
AACAGAAGACTTGTAACGTGCCTTGGAGCTGAGTAAATTGTAATAAATTCATTGATATTAACTCTTTGTCGCGTGTTAATTTGTTCAGGTTAGAAATGTCTTTGATAATTGGATTCTGCCTTAATGCCTGTTTGTGAAATGGTTTAAATTTCAAATGTGGTTTATCAAGCTTCCTTAAAACATGCATGCATGCATACATATTGTTTTCTTATGTTGTAGTAGTTCATTATTTTCGTTGAATTAATAGCCATACGGCTCTTTTCCCAATCACTTTGCGATCCTAGTTTTTGTTTTTACCTGCAATATCCATCTAAAAGTTATTTTAAAAAAATATAGCTAAAGTACTCAGCTAAGCACTTTTCTCCGTTGTTAAGTGCAACAGTGGATCGAGTATCGCACTAAGCATATCTATTTCATTGCTTTTGTCAGTGTCTCTTGCATTCATGTCATTGTATTTGCTCCGGACAGATGTAGTCCTGCTACACTGACCTAAAAAGTCAAACGTTTGATGCAGCCACAGGGCATGAAACATCCATTCAGCACTCTCTGATGGGTGTCACATAGGGTAGGTGTTTAATATGTGCCGTTTTTCGTTACTCCCTTAGCAACAAGTTCCATTAATGGCTCACGATAGGAGCTGTTTCACTGCATATGCAGGAGGCATTAAAATAGTGCACAATTACCCTGCTCTTAGCACACTGTGTCTTAATCTATTATGCCTCAATTTAGGAGCTGTTAGCTGTTCCCTCTCTCCGTGTGTCAGAGTATTTTGGTGCGGGCAGGAAAGCTGGAGAGGGAAAATGCTTGCACATGCCTGAGATGGCCCTGGGGATGTATTCCTCATTTAGAATTCAGCTGGTTGGTCATGTGACTTGTCAGTCGTACTCTTGCATTGGCTGCGGGAGCTAGGGAAAACAGTTGGTGCGTGGCTGTTGCCATGACTCAAACTAATGCTCTTTCACAGACAAATAGAAGGTGGCACAGTTCATTCATGGCAGCCGGCCATGCAAGAGCATCCAGACCAAATAACGGGGGGGACGTTAAGGTCAGAGAACAATGCACATGTCAAGCTATCTAACTGAAGTGGGCTCTGTGCTTGAATTCTCCGGAGGCCTGTGGTGCACATCCTGTAGATTGGAATCATTTAAGCGGGAGCTAGAACATTTTTGCACTAAGCAATTGTGTGTGTGTGTGTTTTGCCCTATAAAGGACATATGCAACACTTTTTAAAGTGTTTTTTAATCAGCATGTCAGGATGTTAAAAACATTTTTGGTTCATACACATTATGCACCATATATACACACAAATTTGCACACACGTATTGTAATTTGCGTATATAGGTATATGTATCAACTCGTGTGAGTATTTTTTTTTATATATATATATATATATATATATGCATCACTTTTGTCACAATTTAAAGGTGTATTTTTCTTAAAAGTGATTAAATACGTGATATGAGATATTCAAAGATTTTGAGCAGACTAACAAGGGTTTGTAGAAATATATAGATGCACAGTTATAAATTCATGTTTTTTTTCCCCCTTATTGAATCATGCAAAGTTTTCCTTGCTTAAATAATTTCCATATATTAAAAAGGGAATGGCTCATATGAGAGCACAATAAATTAGAAAGGCGGTTTAGTTCTGTTTTTTATAGTATATTCATAATCCATCTGAACCCAGTGTAGAGTTTGGTTGTCATGCTTTGTGGTGCATTGCAGTGATATTGTCGCTGCTGCTCCGTCTGTGAAGAATCAAAGGTGTGGTGTCTGGTTCAGGATGGAGTGGGCTTCTATTGTCATGCTAAAACTGACTTGGGTTTGAGGTGCCCTTGGCTCTCTCTGTAATCACCTGGGTTTGAAGTTTCAGTGCACATACAAAGAAAAAAATAAACAGATACACCAACCCCACCCATCAGAGAAGGCGGGGGTCTCACTTCCTGTTTACTACACACACGCTTCTGTGGTGTCTTGAGTGTGTGTGTTAAATTCTGCACCTTTTCATGGAATGCTTTGGGACTCAGACAAGTGAGAGATGAGGAGAAGAACCTTTATTGACTTCCTAATAGCTAAAATCGCTGTAAATGCATGAATATTGAAGATATCTAATAGCATGTGATTATGTTGAGTGGCTGTGTAAGGATAGAGATGTTTTCTGTAATGATATCAAGGCAGGCAGAAATTTAATCACTGCCTTTGTTCTGTTAGATATACATTTTGATGTGCGGTTACAATGCATTTATATTGATGTACTGATGTATTTGAGCTTGTATGATGGATTTGTCTGTGTTGCAGCAAACATCTCAGAATTAATATTAATTTCTAATGTGGTCGCTCATCTGTTTCAGAACATTTGTTTTTGGTCGCGTTGTAAAATCACTGCAGTCTGTCCACCCTTCACCAGCCAGGGAAGCTAGAGGCTTCTTCCCCTCCTCCAATTCCCTTCATCCCCATAACACACACACTTCTTGCTCCCTCCCTCCCTTCAAGGGAGAAGTTTCCAGCGGATAAAAATACAGCCACTCCAAAGGTTACGCTGCAGTGCCATCGTGCACAGTTGCCCATGGTAACAGCCTTGTTCAAAACATCATTTATTCAGGAATGTGCGGACACAAAGAGCGGAGAGGCTCAGCGTTAACCCTGCGTGTGCCGGCATTTGGCTGTCTGCAAGGCAGTATTTTTAGAAATGCTCACGTCTTCCGTGTCGTTTTGGATAATAGTCATTTTTAAAATTACAATACAGCTTTTTTTTTGCTGATATTGGGTTTTCTTGCGACTGGAATAACAACTCAGAATGTCAAATATTGTCTCACATTACTGTGACTGTGAAATCTCAAAATCTAGTCAACAGCCGGTAGTTCCCACCATACTTTTTTGATGATCCGTTACACTCGAATGTACTTTACAACAGCAAATCGTTTCGTTTCATCGCAGCTTTATATATTAATCGCTGTATGTGCAGTAGTCTGTTATTTTTCTTAAAAAAGTGAAGTTTCTGTGCTTCTAGCATTGTACTTCTGTTCCATCATTTTCCAGAATAATAATTATTTTTTTCTAACAGGTTTCCTGATAATCTTGCCCCAAACAAATTTCATTGGTTGCTTCAATGTTGTGAACATAGTAATGTTTTTAAAGCATCAAATTATTGTTGGACAATACAGAAATGAAGATCTGCCACTATTTATATTTCATTGCAATCATTGATATATATTCTTTGCCATTATATAGTTTGAAGTTAAGTTTGTTCCTAGTGTTTTAACTTACTGCATCAATTTATTTATATTGCGTAAAAAATGAGCTTTTTTTTCCCTGTTAGTCCCACCCACATCTCATTCCATTGTTGCGAACAAACAAAATAATTTTTTAAAGCGCCACAATAGAGGAATCAAACTGCCAAATGGCTTATTGCGTCTGTGCATATATGCAAAAGTATTTCAACCATTCAACCGTGTATTTTTCCCCCATCGCGTAAATGTGTTCCTGACTGTGATATGGCATTTAACTCTCTCCGCTTGTGCTTGTTATTTAGCGCCAACGGAGGTGGGGGATATGTGCAAAAGGGTTATTCCCATTTTGTTTTCATTCACTGTGCCTCCGAGCACAGCCATTTATAGACGGTGATGTCAGCACTATCTTCCATAGCCCAGGGCCTCTTTGGCACATAATGTATGCAATCTCAGACATTCCATTCCTGCCTCGCAAATAAGCTGCGGGCTACAGCGGGTGTGTGCTTCCCCCCTCTTTCTGCAGATATTAAAGGCGCAGAGGGGGAATTGATTTTCTCCTGCTTTTCACTCCTACTCTCTTGTTTAGTTTATTTTTTGGCTGCTTTTTTCTTTTCTAGCACAGAGAAAGTCATTTTGGAATAGCATGTTATTGTTAATATGATTTAATGCATTATCCATCAATTCTCAGTATGAGTTTTGATTTTCTTGGTAAATTCACACTTTTTTTTTTAATCTGTCTCTATTTTTAACAGTTCCTTATATAAGAACATGCGCCTCACGGAACGGACGCAGCTCCGGTCTACCCTTGACTAATGGCATGTGGGTTGTAAAACAGGGGGCCGTTTTGGCAGCGTTTCAGATGTTTTTCATTAGCTTGTAAAGGACATCAATTTTCGGATGGAATTCCAATTTGCATTTCAAGGCCAGTCCCTCCTTGAGGGCCAGAGCCTGTTACAGCTTCCTGTAGATTCCCGCCGGAGAAGTACTGGGGTGGGGCGGCTAGTTTGGGGGCAGGGGATTGTTTCTGAGCACATGAAAATGGTCTATAGGGCACCATGGAGACTCGGTCTGTCTTGAAAAGCTCGCAGACTGGATTGTTCAAGGATGGTTTCACTTGATTGATCTAAAGTGTTAAACTGAGAACCCGCTGAATACCTGCCGGAGTGCGATTTTTGTATCTTTCGACTCTTTCTTGTGGTGTCTGACTAGGTTTTGTGCTTTTAAATAACCATTTTTTTAACCTCCATCGCATTTTCCTGCAAACCACTGAGTGCTAAACATTCTTTCCTTTGTTTTCAGTTTTGCAGACGCACTGGCTGGTTGGAAGGAAAGGGTTAATTTGTAACCCATGGGCTGTGCGGCTCTTGGCCGGCTCACTGGAGAAATGTAGCCCCCTTTCATTCTATGGGTTGTTTACACGACTGGCAGCCATTTTAGACTGGAGCTCTGCTAACACAGAGCGGTCTCAGGTTTCTTAGGCTTTCACAGTGCAGCGAGTTCAGTCAGCGGCTTGTTCTGTCATCCATCTTCCATCGGGGGCCCTTCCCCCCTCACACATTCACACACACAGTCTCTCATATTCTACAATCTGGTCACCATCCACTGTACTCAGAGAGGTGTATGTTGTTCACCTATAAGTGCGATGTTGTTTATTAAAGCAGTAAGCCACGTGGGGCCGTACATTATAGAGATTTTTCCTCAGTTAAGGGGTGTTATGACACATAGCTGAAGTGTGTTTTATTGTATTGTTGCAGCAACAGTATGAGACAATGCATAAAAAAAATAGCTGAGTTTTTCATCATAACAACAAAAGTCTTCCTGATTTGATTTGGCTTTTAATGTATTGGTTAAATTCATTAATGATAATCATAATGGATGCAGCTTGCCCAGTCAGAACTATTTTATTACCAAACTGTTTTATACAAAAAAATATATAATATATGAAGTGCTATGAAAAAGACACTCTAAAGATGATTATAATATTAATAATAATTAGTGCTGTCAATTGATTAAAAAAAATTAACTAATTAATCGCATATTTTTCTAAAATTAATCGCGATTAATTCCACCTAACAGTAAAGTTTTTAAATATACTTTTATATTGCAATAATTTCACATTCAATCTTCAAATGTACAATGTACAAACAACATAAAGACAGTATATTTTTAATATTTCTTTAATGGCATCTTTTTTTTATGATTGAAGGCCAGCATCACTGATATCAATACTACTGATGTCTCTATAAAATAGTTTTTTCCCCTGAATATTTAGCCATTGACTGTAGCCATTCAGCATTACAGTATAATTGAGAGCTATCAATTTTAAATTTTATTAGACTTAACTTCTAATTTAAGTGAACTTAAAACAATCTTCACATGAACCTATTATAATAAATGACATATTTAGCTACCTGCGCCCTTTAGCAGAAATATATGGAAAATGAATAGTTACCAAACACTAAATTCTAAATTAAATGTAGATGAACCCCGTAAAGCTATAAAAGTTATTGATTTCCTCTTTCTTCTTTTGTTCTTGGATTAATAGACATCACAGCAGCTGGTTATTAGCTTATTTGCCTGATATTGCTTTAAAAGCTGCTACTGCTGCGTGACGTGGATCTTGACATGCATCGTATTTTCTCACAACTCTTTACCTTTTCTGACTCACTTCAGGTCTTAAAGTCTCTACTAATGAGTGGACGAGTTGAATCGGGAGTGTTATATAAGGGAGAGAGTGCTGGGGTGCCTCAGGACAGTTTTTAAAACCATTTCAGAGACATGTTCTTAAATGTGGCGCATATATAACATATTGCATGCATGCACGCAGTTTTAAGGCAGCTTTAATCGCCTTTTTGGTAACGCCATGCCTTAACTGACGGCATAACTAGGACGTTGCATGCACGTAGTTTCTTTCGCTGTTTGATATGAAATGGCACAGGCTACAGCGCGTGCCGGCACCTTTGTGCGTGTATTTGAAGAGCGCGCACTACGAGCACAGTATCTTTTCCGTGCTCGTTTGACTCGCGCCTGGCGCGGAGGCGAAGTTAGAGCGCGTCTGAAACGTCTCCAGTTTGATGTGGTCATAAAGACTTTCTGCATCTAAATAAACGCAATCCTTTTTAAGAAAAAAGAGACAGAGGCAGCAGTTGCGAATGGGGTGGCCAACCCTAGCCCCGCCCCTGCGTTAATTGCGTTAAATATTTTTAACGCGTTAATCAGAAAAAAATTAATCGCATGCGTTAACGCGCTAATTTTGACACCACTAATAATAATACTATATTGTTTTTATTTTATTACAATTTTTTTGTATTTTTCAATCTTTTTTGATATCTGTTTTAATATTTTTACATTTCATTAATTTTTTTTAAATTATAGAATATTGCAGTAACAGACTTACATGTTGTTTTTTTTGTACTTTTTCATTATTTGCACTTTCTCAAGGCTTTTCTTGTGTCCTGTTCTCTCGTTTGGCCTTTTTTCTCAGTCACTCAACCTTGTCTTATCCTAAATTTGAAAGCACATGCTTCCACAGAGCTGTTAAGGGATCAGGATTCTGTGTCTGCATTAGTATCCGTCTGTCTGTTGCCTTGATCATGTACCAACAAACCCAGATGATCTCACTGAACCAAACCATCAGTATTAATAGCAGTGAAACTCCCATGTAATGAAAACCTTCCCAATGACCTTGTGGTGAAAGCAAAGGTTGTCATCTATCTCAGATGCAGCTGCGAGAAAGGACAATGGGTGTGGTTTGCCCACTGAAGGGTCTAATTGAAGGTGATGTCATTTATTTGGCTATGGGTCTCTAACTTTTTAGCACTGTTGCTTTCCCATCACTCAGGCCTTTGTGCTATTATTCCAGACCTTCTGATTGGACCTAATCAGGTGTTCCTCTGTGTAAAAACAACCCCAGCCCATCATCACACCCGGAGTGGTATCATCTGCTTTCATTATTGAATAAGATTGATCAACCGTGGCCTCCTGAGCTGTTTGTTACAATCACGTCAACAAACACATCCTCTATTTCCGAGATAGATTTAGCCTTTTCTAGAATCAATAAGCTGTGTATGGTACTGTATGAAAGCAGCTCATTTGTTTCAAATCATTTTGTGAGCATGTTGAAATTTGTTCATGCATTGAATTGACAGACTTTGACCTTTTCTGTTTGGTTTGATCATCCAACAGGCAAGTGCGATCAGTTGAATGTGCGGGTAATCAGAAATTACACTACACATCATTGAATTGAACTGTTTTTATAGTTTTTGGGGGGGGGGTCTTTGCATATTTGACATGAAGCTTGTTTCAAGGTGCACTGACCCCAAAAATGTTTTGTATGAAGAAAATGTTTTTTATTTTGCATTCCATTGATAAGAATTAATTGCCTCAGGCAAATCAAGATGTAGATGAGTTTGTTTCTTCATCACAACAAATTTTTAGCTTTACTTGCTCACCAATGGATTCTCTGCAGTGAATGGGTGCTGATTTAAACTAGTGGTCTTTTTCACTGGAGAAAAAAAGTATTTTGAATAGAATGAACTATAGATAACTAGAAGTGATGGTTTGAAGTTAAAAACATTTTCATGATGAATGTGTTTCGATTCTCATTTTGACGGCACCCATTCACTGCAGAGAATCCATTGGTGAGCAAGTGATATAATGCTAAATTTCTCCAAGTTTCTAATTGTCCTAAAATAGGCTTCATTTTCTTTAGGCAAAATTAGAATCTTTTAATTTTGGTGTAAAATGTGACATTTCTAGTTTTTGAAAAATTCACCTAAAAATGTGTAATCCCCCCCATAGTAATAGTCTTTTTCCCTTCTGCAGACATGTCAAGAATGGGAAAACAAGCAGTTATGTTCTGAAATAGCATTAATATTTAATACTACTCGTCTCAACAGCTGAAGTCATGTACTGTCGGTACTCCCTGTTAGTTTTTCCCTGCATTTTATTCCACTCTGTCTTCCCCCGTTTTGTTGACTGTACATTTTTGCAGCGTATCCAGCTGACGCCTGCCATGTGCTGTAACCTCAGCTCCTCGCTGCTGATTGGTTAATAGAGACTTTGACAGTGCTGCAGCCCAACCGCCAACAATACCTCCTGCAAACCGAGGTGTTTCGGATGGGTTCAGCCATAATCACCTTCCTTCTGTCACCTGGGCCCAGTGTGAACCCCCCTTGCTCATCCCCCCCACCTGTAGCCCATCTGTTGCGTGAACGAGACGCGTGATGGTGCTTCATTACAGAGTGTTAGAGGAATGTCAACAGCTGTACCAGACTTCCCTTCACACTTCCAGACTTGAAATAAGTAAGGGGAAAAAGTATGTGTAAATTGTTTTCACAGATGGCTTATTTCTGGCTTGACTCTGATGTTCACGCCAATCTTGAAATGGTATAACACAGGAATGCTATTGAAATTTGACTAAAGAATGAAAGAAATGTCATTGACAAACTCTCCTTTGTAACTTTTTTTTTTTTTTTTTTACAGGCTCCGGTGCTCTTAAGTCATGACTGATTTTAAAATAGTGGGGCCATTGATTGAATTTCCATTGAAGTGGATCAGTATTGAAACAATGAGTCTTATGTATTATTGTTTTCAAGTAAACCTCTTTGTTAAATAAATATATTGAGATTTCTACATCATCTGAAAGCTGAATAAATAAGCTTTACATTGATGTTTGTTAGGATAGGACAATGTTTGGCCGAGATACAACTATTTGAATATCTGGAATCTGAGGGTGCAAAAAAATCTAAATAGTGATAAAATCGCCTTTAAAGTTGTCCAAATTAAGTCCTTAACAATGCATATTACTAGTCAAAAATTAAGTTTTGATATATTTACGGTAGGAAATTTACAAAATATCTTAATATGACTATAATCTTTACTTAATATCCTAATGATTTTTGGAATTAAAAAAATCGATAGTTTTGACCCATACAATGTATTGTTGGCTATTACTACAAATATACCATGTGACTTAAGACTGGTTTTGTGGTCCAGGGTCAGGGTGTGTGTGTGTGTGTGTGTGTGTGTTTGTTTTAAGGTTTGCTTAAATCCTTAACGCCAAGTGTAGGTAATATTAACAGTGATGCTTGCCTTAGCTTTGCACCTATTTCACATGCAGCCATTAGTGGAGTAATATTACCAAACCGTGATTGGCGTCGTCTCTGACATTTTCCACAAATGCCGTGTATGGTGCGCTGTAGTCTGGCATGGCATTAGATTGTGTGGCTCTCCATGTCTTCAGTGTGATTAGGGGATGGAGTCTGTTCTTTAAATAGAATGCCAATGAAGGAGTGCATGGTCTGATTGGCAGTGGCAATGTATAATTCAGTTTTCAACCCCCAGGATTCAGAGCGAGTCTGTGTTCTGATTACTAATCAGCAGACACGGTAACTCTCCCCACCTCCTCTACGGCGAGAAGCCGCGACCAGCTATCAGCTGCTGTGTCTGTCATGAACTGTTGCGTGCCAATCTGGAGAGCTCCACTAAAGGAGGCGGGAGGGGGTGAGAGAAGATGCCTGTTACCATGGAGAAGGAGAAGTGGGGTGATGGTGGTTGATTGTAAAGTCTAGGTCTTTTCAGTCTTCTGATATCCGTGTTTTTCGTTTCCTCTTCTTAGAGCCCTGCGGTTCATGGGAAAATACAGTTTCCTGCAGTGTAGAAGATTTTTTTGGCATTTTTGCATGTGGATGGCTGCAGTAATAGTCTAAGATTGCATCTGACAGTAGTTTGGTCTGTAAGGTAATACCTTTCAGCGTCCAATTTATCCCAAACCATTTGGAGGAGAGGTGCCCTGTGAAAAATACCCTGTTAGAGTTACTGTAAAAACAGCAGATTTGGTTGCCAGAAATTCACTGTGGTTGATTCATATATTTCAAAACTTTTAACAGTGTATTTGACTAAGTGATATTACCAAGCAAGCTAAACCAAAAAACTTACTGTCATCTAAAAATGTACTGATGACCACTATTATAATACAGGTGGTTACAATAAAAGCCACATGATAAAACATAAACATAAAACAGGGTCAATACTCGCAAAACACCATCAGGGTAACACACTACACTAAAATAATGTAATAAACAGTAACTAAATAACAGAGAATGTAACATAAAACACCCTCATGTACAGTACTGATAACAAAAATAAGAAACAAAATTAGTTATACTGTATAAAACATATTTATATGCGTAACACAGGGACTTCTAGGAAAGTCATGGTAGATTATTATGCTAATTCATAATTCATTTTTACTTCCAAGAACCATAAATTTGACAGTATTATTGACAGTACCATTTACAATTTTCACCATGTAATGCAACTTGGTGTAGCATTTTCCCAGTATTACTTTCACAGCATTATTTTTTTTTCTTTTTTTTTTTTTTTACCAGTGTTAGCTTTTACTTTTCTAAAAATATTCATTAGATAGAATGGGTAAAAAATGCATATATAGACTGTCACAGCTTGACTTGATTTAGCAAGTAATTGCTGCAAAATAACCTTTTCTTCAGAAAAGTTTTATGCAACAGCTGTTGTTTTTTTCCACGTCAATGGTTTTAGTAGCACTCTAGGTGTGATGAAAAATGATGGCCTTGATTTTGTAAAGTGAACATTTTCTGTGTATATTTTACTGCTATCTGACTGTGGAGGTCAATTTCTGGTCAGCGTCCATCTCTCGCTCTTGTTTTCTCACTGGTTTTGGCCATCTCTCTGCTGGCCATCATATATCTCACATCTCATTGTGATTCTGTTTTTGTTCAGGAGCCAAACCCCTTTTTTGTTTCATCTGTCTGACCCGTTCACATTTCTGGTAATCAGAACCAGAGCCCCGCTCCAGGAGTCCGACGTCCCACAAGCCCGGGAAGGAGCCACTTGCCTGGGGTGAATTCTGGCGGTTTGGTTGTACTTATTCACATTCCATGGCACATTTTTTGTTTGAGTTTGAAATCTCGCTGAAATGTGGGCCAAAGTGTACACTGTATCCACTACATCTTTCTAGCTTTCCTTTTTTTCCACTTTCCACTTGTGTCCTCAGTATTTTACAGCTTCCCAGAAAACATTGCCCAGCTTTTCCCAAATTTAAAACCCATTACTGAATCTTAGCCAGTGGCTAAATCAACCTCGTGTTCCCATGTTGTCTGCGCGATAATCAGATATATATAATATCCACCGAGGGAGTTCAGAGCAAGGATGAGTCATAGCTAGTGCAGGTTTAAATCAGAACGCTTCATTCACACCCCTGAACGCCTGCGTCGTCTTTTTAAAGGTTGTGATTTGCTCATTCACACACTTTTGCTGGATCCGCTATAGTCAGGAGGACTCCTGCTGGTTAGTATGTGGTATTGCAGGCTGCGTCGTGGATTTAGGTTTTTGTTCGGAGGTAATTGCATTCTTACTTGGTTTGAGCTCTTGAATAGTCTATTAACTGTACTGTCTCGTCCTTTTTTACTTCGTATAAATCAGCGTCAAAAGAAGTCACATTGCATCGATATTTCCCACATATCTCTGAAACACACAGGCACCACCAAGACGCCTCTTTATTGATTATTGGTTCAGATGAGCAAAACAGTTCACCTCCTTAAATGGCACCAAAGTCGACATGAAATCAAAATTGATTGTATTTACTTTAATAATACACATTCTTGGGTTAATTGTGAGATTCATCGTTAGTTTTTGAGGTATTTCATTTTTTGCTTTCATTTTTAGCATAATCACCAAGACTTAATTTTTTTCACATTCTTAATGGATAAATTAAAATACTTCCTTTTTTCTTCACTGAATATATTATGCACCATATTATGAAAGTGCACTCTTTAAAATATAGATTCTAAATAGGGGGTTTTATAGCAGTGCCATAGAAGAACCTTTTTTTGGTTACAAAAAGAACCTTTCAGTGAACAAGTGAACCTGTTGTGCATTGGAAATGTTCTATGGGTGTTGAAGGTTCTTCATGCAACCATCGATTCCAATAAAGAACCTTTTTTTTTGTAGCGTAAAATGTTGACTTTGCTTGTATTTACATCTAATTATGGAAGTACACTCTTAAAAATAAAGGTTCCAAAAGGAGATTTTCACCCCAATCCCATAGAAGAACCATTCTTTTGGTTCCGTGAACCTTTTTTCATTGAAAAGTTTCTATGGATGTTAAAGGTTCCTCATGGAACTATCAATGCCAATTAAGAATCTTTAAGAATTTTTAAGTGTAAATTGTTGACTTTAATGGGAAATGCTCCAAAGGGACACTTTTAAAACTCTCCCTGCACTGACCATGCCAGACAGTGAGTCTAATGTATTGCAGCCTGTTTGCTAATGGCAGCCGCCAGTCCTGGCACAGATGTTGAGCCGTAGAAGAGAGCAGTGCCGCCCAAACTCCCTGTTCCTTCACGGTGATTAATGAAACCCCAGCTCACCGAGCTCCTCTCTCAGCCTCCACGGACCGCTTCGGTCTCTCAGGTCCCCGCTGTATTTCCTTCATGCTGTCAGATTTATACCAGGGTGTAGTGCATATTTATGAAGTGCACTCTCCATTTGCACTCGTGGCTTGTTTTTCTTACATTTACTGTCTATGGCTCTGGATATTAATCATACGTCACTCACTCCCTCTGCTGCAGCTGTCGCTGCCCTTATGGATGTACACCAGCCGCATAATTGAACGAAACGCTCCAGCTCTGCAGGAAGTAGGTCTAAGGAGCCAACTTGTTCTTACCAGGGTGCTTGTGGTGAATGTTAACATTTAATTTGTTTCTTTTGAAGGACTTTATATTTCCTGCTGTATGATAATGTGTTTGTTTAATATGCATATATCAGCTGTCCATTCCACCCCTACTAATAGCATCCTACTGAAACCAATTGCTGTGTTACCTTGATGTACTCAATGCACACCTAAAGCTGCATCTCAGTTCTTATTATGCTAGCCAAAGTCCAAGATGTGGATTAGTACCCCAAATTAAGGTGACTAGATGTGCATCCACACAATAGCTTGTGCTAGAGTTTTTAAAGATTTGAATTTAAATGTTCAGTGATAATGAATTTTAAGGGCCCCTTAGCAAGATGCTATTGCTTGCATGCAAACTCAATCAGTATGTTGTTACACTGAGACTGTGGTATCAAGACAATTTTATGATGTTGTATTTCATCCCACTATTGAAATATATTCTATATACCCAAAGGGTTTTTTTTCACCCCAACAGGAAAATTCTGTCATTATTTATTCAACCTCATGTAATTCCTAACTTGTGTGACTGATTTTTGTGAAGATATTGTGATGAACCTGGCTGAAACATTGAACCCCACTGGCTTCCATTGTAAACAGTTCAAAATATTGTATATTGTGTTCTACAGAATAAAGAAAGTCATACTGGTTTGTAACAACGTGAGGGTGAGTAAATGATGCCAGAATTGGATTTTTGGGTGAGCTATCCTTTTAAAGCTGTATACACTTTACATTCACCGGCGAAGTAGGTTGAATATAGGTGAATGGGACACCTTGTTTTTAAAATATGATCCTACATACTTGTAGGTGATAAAACTGTAAAATGGGATGTAGCCCATGGCTTTGCACATTTAAATATTACCTGCCAGTTATGCAATTTTAGGCAAAGACTGTCGACATTACCATTACCTGTCTCCTGAGATATATTTCTTCTCACATAGTTTAAACATAAACACAAAGTTCACCCAAAAATAAACTCTGCCATCTTTTCTTCATGTTGTTCCAAACATGTATGACTGAATTTCCTTTGTGGAACACAATTTTTTTTGTTTTTTTTATGGGTCCAGTTTTCTTTAGCTCCCTTGCATTCTTCAAAATATCAACTTTTGTGTTCCGAGTCATATATTATGTTTTGTGCACACTCCTTTTAATGTCTATTCATTTGGTATGAATGTATGTAATAAACAGGATTATGTACAGTTAGCCTATCATAACTACAAAATAAACCCCTTCAGGATTGTCCAGGACCAACTTACTGTGCATTAACCACTTACATATAGCTGTGTTCAGTTTAACAGAATGAAAGTGGACCACTTTAGGGTCAAAATGATGTTCTGTTAGGCTTCTCCAACCATTTATCTTCTAGTTCAAATGTGGTGTTGGAATTTTAAACATGACAATCACGGTAACAAAAACCATAATGTGATTCCTCGTTGTCACTCCTTCTGTCTGCTGCAAGCATTTGCTCCAAATTTCATCTGACATAGTGAAGACTGCATGTGATGTAACACGATATTTTCAGGAGAGCTGTACTCGTTTTGACGTGGACTTGTCTGACGGCCGTGGGTGCCGTGGTTACTGCTGCCGGGAGTCGTTTCGGTCTGTTGCCCTTTCCGTCAATGGGGCAGGCCGTGGGGGGAGGAGCCCCGTAGCATGTCATTCCGATGTGACGAGCAGAGATGTCACGGGCAGAAAATAACCTTCCGTTTCAGCCCCAACCGAGCCCCCTTTAACGTCTGATGGAACCAGCCAATCGCAGCTGGCTCTGTTGCTAGGTAATGGCTCCGTCGCCCCCGTGCCTAAGTATGTTAATATGAGGCGATTGCATACCCTGGGACAAGACGAGAAATCTTACGGATGTGGGTGTGTTGGGGGTTTGTCTACAGTGAGGGAGAGCGGCCGAGATAATGAGGGAAAAAATGCAAAGGCCAACAGGCAGAATTATAGGGGATAGCTGGTGATGAGAATGAATCATCGTGGTCGGATTGAGTTGGTTGGTTTGGTTTTCTAAGCAGGTGGTGGTTGTACATAACCTGTTTTAAATTTAGCGAACAGGTCACATTAAAAAGAAAGATCAAACTCTCTGGTTGTTTCTCTCCTGGTTGTGTCTGTTAAAGGGATAGTTGACCCAAAAATGAAAATTCTGTCATTAATTACTCACCCTCATGTCGTTCCAAACCCGTAAGACCTTTGTTCATCCTCGGAACACAAATTAAAGTGCCCCTATTATGGGGTATGAAAGGTTCATATTTTGTCCCCAACAACAGGCTGACATGCATGCAAGGTGAAAAAACACTTTCATTTTCTTATAATATGCATTTATTTTTACCTTATTTGCTCAATGACTCCCAAACGATTCGCTCAGCGATTCATTTTTCCAAACCCCTCCTTTGCATGACGCTAATCTGCGGTGATTCGTCTGATTGGTCGATTTCATTTAAAGCAGAGTGCAGTGCTGCTTTGTGTACAGCCGTTACCGGGGAAACAGCTAGCATCTAGTGGCAACAAGTGGGCAGGCAATATGCTAATGTTTCATTTTGACTTCAATATGAAACGGCTTAAGATTTGTTTTAAAAACGACTTGTTTCAATGATACAGAGTCGACTCTTTCTTTTGAGAGACAATAACTTCATACACGGTGCACTTTCAGATTTCAAACTTTGCAGGATGTTTTCATTCACTTAGAGCTGTGTTACACACTGCATGAAAGGTAATTTTCAAAAATCCATAATTGGGGATACTTTTGATGAAATCTGAGAGCTCTCTGACCCTCCATAGACAGCAATGCAACTGAAATGTTCCCAGACCCAGAAACATAGTAAGGACATTGCTAAAATAGTCCATGTGGCATCAGTGGTTCAAACGTAATTTTACGAAGCTACGAGAATACTTTTTGTGCGCAAAGAAAACAAAAATAACTTTATTCAACAGTTCTTCTCTACACGCTTGCATCGTGGTACTCTCGACAATGTTGGAGGTCAGTGACGCGGAAGAGAAGAATTGTTGAATAAAGTTGCTATTTTTGTTTTCTTTGCGCACAAAAAAGTATTCTCGTAGTTTAGTAAAATTACGGTAAAACCACTGATGTCGCTCTCAGATTTCATCAAAAATATCTTAATTTGTGTTCCGAAGATTAAGGTCTTACGGGTTTGGAACGAGATGAGGGTGAGTAATTAATGAAAGAATGAACTATCCCTTTAAGATGCTGTCACATTTGCAGAATCTTGTTTGTCAAAAAGCATCAACAACTGCTTTCATCTTTAATAATAAGAAATGTTTCTTGAGCAGCAATATTTTCAGCATCAAATCTTTTGCAAATTTTGGGTAGAAAATGCCATCGTCTATTTTCAATAGTGTAGTGATGCACAAAGCACAGCACACAAACCATACAGCTGCTTATTGGTTAGCATGGCATATTCATGTGACCAACTTGAACCTGATGCAAAATCTTTCTCCCTTGAGTGAAATTCCAATTTTGATGTGAAAATTTGCCAGACAACAACTGGCCGCACATTTACTTTCTTTCTCATGTCGTTTTGATAACATTATGTCTCAGTAGAACACACTGATCTGCCATTTTTTCGGCAGTCTATTAAATAACTGTTTTATGTTTTAATATATTGTAAAATGTAATTTATTCCTGCGATGTCAGAACTGAATTTTCAGCATCATTACTCCAGTCTTCAGTGTCACATTATCCTTCAGAAATCATTTCACTATGCTGATTTACTCAAGAAACATTTCTTATTATTACCAACGTTGAAAATGCTTAATGTTTTTGAGTAAACTGATATTTTTGATGAATGGAAAGTTCAAAATTTAAAAATTGAAATATAAATCTTTTGTAACATAAATGTCTTTACTGTCCCTTTTGCTTAGTTTAGTGCACACAATATGATATAATAATAATAATCTTACTGACCTCAAACTTCTGAATAATGGTGTGTACAGTGCTCAATATGCAAATTTTATGCATGGAATTCCCAGATGAATTGGATTAAAAATCCACCACTTGGCTGGAATTAATCATGCAGTGTAGTTAGGCCATGTGACAACAGTGTTGCATACTTCTGTTTGAAACGTCTGTCATTGCGTACTGAGTACAGTTCCACATACTACTTTTAAAATTAATATGAAGCAGGATGAATTTAGATATTGGATATTTTGCCTTTCAATTCATATATTGCATACATAGTGTGTTAGCATTCTATTCCTATTCCTAATATGACTGCTATTCTTTTGATTTTATTCAGTGTTAACTTTATGTGATTTTCCATTGATATCATGCAGTTCCTCAGGAACTCTTTCAGTTTGTGGACCTGCACGTGTCCTATCCCGGTGCACGTACATCAGCCCTGCTGTTGAGATGCAGTTGTGTGGCAGCAGCAGGCAGTGACGGACGGCTTGTCAGAGTGACAGCCACCAGAACAAACACACACACGTATGTGCTTGCATTAATATGCATAAACCCTGCACACATGCCCCTGGTTGTTATTTAGGAAAAAAGACCTTTACATTAATCAAAAAATGCATGAGCTTTGTATTAAGTGAGATAAATATTAATGAGGAAGCGTGGTTTGGAATGGGCGGATGTAGTTTAATAACAAGCGTATGTGTGCTGGTGTTCACTGAGGAGGATGCTGGGAAGGCCGGCAGGGTGCGGGCCAGTGAGTGGAATACTAATGCGGCTGCATACCTTTGTTCTGTTCCAGCCCTCACGTTTCTCTGGAGTCATTCACATGCAGTCGAGCGCACTGGAAGAGCAGGAGAGGAGATTGTTGGCACACTAGGATCACAGTCTTGTCCCTTCATAGAGCACGTAAATAGCACTGGATGTGCTGTCACATGCACAGGTGTTATTGCAGTACCTTTTGTGGGGTAAACGTGACTATAATCGTTTGTGTTTCAGTGTATTTCATGGCATTTTGGTGGTTTTTTTGCAGTGGCTGTCTAACTTTTATATATTTCCCATCAATTCTGAGAATATGGCTATAGTCAAGCAGTGACTATTCACAAAAATAAAATGTCATATACCTTTTTGTAAACCATTACTACCTAAATACATTATTAAAGACACATTTGAACTAAAAAGTAATTTTATTAAATTAATTTAGTCTTGTCCTTCCATTTAATATATATAGTATTCAATATATTCCATATACCTAAAAATTGTGAACATATTGTAAAATGTAGTTTATTCCTGTGATCAAAGCTGAATTTTCAGCATCATTACTTCAGTCTTTAGTGTCACATGAGCCTTCAGAAATCATTCTAATATGCTAATTTGCTGCTCAAGAAACATTTATTATTATTGTCATTGTTGAAAACAGTGGTGTACATTTTTTTTTTTTAGCATTCTTTGATGAATGGAAAGCTCAAAAGAACTTATTTATCTGAAATAGAAAGCTGTTTGTAACATTATAAAGTGTTTACTGTCACTTTCGTTGCTGAATAAAAAAATTAAGTATTAATTTCTATAATTAAAAAAAATTCTTACTGGCTGACTTTTGAACAGTAGTATAATGTTACTTAAATAACAATTAATAATAAATATTACTCATATAATATGATAGAAATATTAATAATATTGCTTACATAGAAGCAATATTTCTCAGTTTTAAAGTGTCCCTTCCCATAAATTGAAATTTCTGGGACATGACACTCAGGAACATGTGATTCTAACAAAATTAGTTCCTTGATTTAACTAACGCATATATCCTTCGCTAGCGGCCTTGTGAAAGGACACTTTGTAAAGGGTTTCAGTTCATTCACTTGCTTTCAGAACAGCCCATGAAGTAGCTGTATTGACCAATCAGGATCCAGAACTGAAACTATCCGTTTTAAAGGGGTGGTTGACTGCTTTTTTTCTAGGCTTGACTGTGTTTATGGGGTGCAGTCAAACATATGTTCATGCTTAGTTTTTTGAAAAACGCATTATTTTTCACATAATTTACCTCTATTGCACACCTCTCTGTCCCTTCTCTGATAAACGCCCAGATTTCTTCCTGGTTTTATGAAGCCCCTCCCTCAGAAATACGTGATGGGCTCTGATTGGTTAGCTGGTCCAGTGTGTTGTGATTGGCTAAATCTGCCCCCCACGGCGCCTGAACATCCCGCCCTCAGCTCAGTGGCATGTGCCCGGTTCTATTAACAATGGGCGTCATCTATATTACAATAATTTGAGCCCGAATGAGACGCAGAGGATATTAGTGAAGAGGATCGCGCAGAACCTGTGCAAGCACGGCTTTTAATGGTATGTTTTTTTTTGGTTCATACTTTTAGATACGCTGTTATTTGTAAGTGCTACTGCTTCTGATAGCTTTTAATATACAGATTTATACTGATTTAAGCTTTAATACAGCACAGCAACCGCACGCGCGTCCATGTATAACCCTTCTCATAGCTATGTGAAAATAAGTGTATAATTGGAACAGTTTGTTGGAGCTGATCTGACGATCTGAATGAGAGAGAGAGAGAGCGAGAGAGAGCTGGAGAGAGAGAGATGCAGTATTAAGAACAGCTGCTTTAATGATTTTGAAACTTGTGAATCCATTAGAATCAATAGAAGACAGAATCGCGATTCATATATTTAGATTTTTACGTGCACCCCTAGTTTTCTCTTCCCCTTCTCTAAAGCAGCGTAGCATGGCCTTGCCCCTTTGCTGCATGTTCCCGGGGGCGGGGTTTATCTGGGTCCGTGACGTATCTGACCCGGGAAGTAACTCGTTGTAGTCTCTTACCTGTCGTTTTTGTAGGCATTAAACTGCCAGAATTTTAAAAGACGATATCTCCGTTTGCATTGAACTTTCAGCTTCGTAACTTTGCAGATATTGTTTATGCTCAAACAGCAACATTACCCCCTAACTAACATTAAAAAAGTGAAATCGCAATCAACCACCCCTTTAATATTGTGCATATACATATGAAAAATATGCAATGCAACATTTTTAGCACATTTTATTGTGCTAATATGACTTTGCATGAGCTTATTGCATGTTCATGTTTACGTTCACTAGACTGCGTGTGTGTGTGTTCTCCTCTCCTCTCCCTGCTGTAGCCGGGCCATTTCCGGGGGGAGTTTCACCACATTAGTGGACTCCAGTCTAAATGTCACCCAGTACTGAAAGACAACTCCTCCCTGCACCAGCAAGGAGCCCCTGCACTGACCTTGATCCTGCAGAAATGTCACTGTATCCACCCCGCCTTGACATTACACTGGAGAGAAGGGACTATATTTGCACATGAAGACTCTTGCCATTAAATATCCCCCACAACCATGTGTTGAACTTTCTGTTTTTTGGCTTTGAATGGCCCCTTGTTACTTTTACTCTCTGTTATTTGTCTATGTATTACAAACTGCTGGTCACAATCACTTATAGACTCACTGTGTTTGGTCTGCATAGTTGAGTGCAAACGACTCTTTACGTAGACGTTGCCAATAAAGAGACATTTTATGAGTCAGGTTTCCTTATGTCATCTGCGCACAGTTGATAATATTAGAGACTGGAATTAGCATGTTGACGATTGAACAATTGTAATCTAATTATAGTGTTGTCATTTCGTTTCTTTATATATTATCATCCAAGCGTCAGACAATGGAACGTCTTTATGCTCTTAAGCTCACAAGTGATTTCAGTAGAGATTACCTAGATGGTACTATTTTACATGTATGCTTAAAGTGTTTTTTTTTTTTTCTTAGAAATGAATACTTTTTATTTAAAAAGGACACATTAAATTGATTAAAAGTCTTAAGGATTTTCACATTGTTTAAAAAAAAAATCTATTTCAATTCCCTATTCCCAATTCCCTATTATGGTCTTATAATATGCATTTATTTTTACCTTATTTGCTCAATGACTCCCAAACGATTCGTTTAACGATTCATTTTTTCAGACCCCTCCGGTGATTGGTCGAGTGGTCTCATTTTCATTTCGTCTCACCTGTAATGCCTGATAAAGCAGCGTTTGTGAGCGCAGTGCTGCTTTGTGTACAGCGTTACCAGGGAAACCGCTATTTGTACCGCTCCAAAAGGCTGCACCTAGTGGCAAAGAATGAATTTGCATTTTCATTTAGACCAACTCGAGAAGACCAACAAGTGGGCCGGCAATATACTAATGTTTCATGTTGACGTCAACATGAAACGACTTGAGATTCATTTTAAAAACGACTCGTTTCAACGATTCAGAGTCGACTCTTTCTTTTGAGAGACAATAACTTTATACACGGTGGACTTTCAGATTTCAAACTTTGCAGGATGTTTTCATTCACTTAGAGCTGTGTTACACACTGCATGAAAGCTCATTTTCAAAAATCCATAATAGGGGCACTTTAATCAAATAAATGCAGCCTTGGTGAGCATGAAAGATTTCTTTCAGAAACAAAATCTTGCCGACCCCAAACTTTTCAGCAGTAGTATTGTAGTATTAATTGTATTTTGGATGGAAAGCGTCTCATAATTCCTTTGTCTTTGAAACATGCGTGTGGCTGCTGCCTAGGATTTTGGCCTTAGTCTTTATACAACAGCCTAAGTTTGGTTTTGGAACGGAGTTAAAATGTCTGTTCTGGAAGAACATGAAAAATGTGAGTTATGTGCGCACAGTGTGACGGAAACCTTGAGGGATTGTAAGAGGAGTAATTCAGAGGAGAGTTTCATCATTCTGGTGCTGGATTCGGTACTGTCCTCCTCTCTGTTTCTCTCCTTCAGGCCCAACTGTGTTCTGTCCTGTAAAATTGCTTTTAAATTACATTTCTAGGTTTCTCCCAAGATTTCTTACACTATCTCTGGAGGACAGGAAATAAATATCCATTCAGAATATCCAATTTCATCTACTTCTGCGCTATGGACACTGACAGTGAGCTGGACAAAACATTCAGGTCTTTAACCCTCACTGTTGCCCACTATAGAAGAGCAATTTTATAGCAAATATTCCAGTTTTGTAAAGATTAGGGCTGCCAGTTTACCTTATACATTTTTGCAGTTAATTATATCGGAAAAAAATGTGATAAAACCATGCCTACCAAGTATTATCTATTGGGGCTTTTCCCAACAAATATTGACATATGCAAAAACACTAATCAGAATATCATTAGTAATTAATCTGATTAAAATTTCAAATGGATTGACAGCCCTAATGAAGATGCATTGTTGACATTCTAAAATAAAACCTGTAATTATTTGATAGGATTCTCCTGCAGCATTTCTATTTGGAGCACATTTACACTTCTGAAATCATAATCATCCGAAAAGCGGATATGATGAAGAGTGTTAAGGGAAGCAGAGCACCCTGTACAAATCATGATAAATGGTTGCGGACGATCCGCGCTCACCCATGCTGTGCCGCCGAAGCCTCGGGCATCAGGTGGCCGGATTTAAATAGCGAGGGCCGAGGCCACATCTGTTGCGGCTGGTCTGGCGGAGAGAGTCGGCGATGCTCGGGTCTGTGTGTGCGAGATGACATTTAGATGAGCGGGGGTTTACCCAGCAGCTGTGCAGACGCTGGTTGGCATGATGGATGATGGGTCTTGTTGCCTAATGTACAGCACAGAAAAATAGTCGTGCTCTGTTGCTCGAATGCTTGTGTGGATTTTTGTAGGATGCCATGGCTCTGTTCTAAACCAGAATCATCTGTGGTTTGTTTATCTTGTTTGTTTTTGTTTCTATAACAGCTTTATGTTTACCAGAGATAAATGCACAAGCTTAGTTCTGAAGTACACCAACTGTATAGTATGCTGTCTATAGTGTATACTGCAAATTCAATATACAGCAGTTTTTTAAACAGTATTATGCTTTGCTGTTGACACATGACCTCATATGACATTTATTCTATGTCGGTCTGGTTATTTTATTAACCCAGTTTGGCTTGTTTTAAACAGTCAAATAGTTAATCACATTTTATATTGCTTCTAATCTATTGGAAATAGTTGTCCATTAGAGAACATTGTATTGTGGGATACAATATTACAAACATTTGACATCCATACAAATATTAAAATGCAGAACACAGTATACAGTACATAACTACATGCTGCAATAAGTATGAGTAGTATGGTAGTATGCATTCCAGACTTGTATAGTCTAGAAGGAGAAGACTATATGGGTTTGGATTCATACTACCATAATAATACTACTACTATTTTTGCAGTATGTAAAGTGTTATGGCCATATGTATAGTCTTGGATATTATCTTCCTCTTATAAACTATATGAGTTTAGATGCACACTACCATACTAATACTATTTTTGCACTATGTAAAGTTTTAAGTGCCTATATATAGTTTTGGATATTGTCTTCCTCTTTTAGACTATATGATTATGATGCATACTACTTCATACTATTTTTGCAGTATGTGCAGTCTTATATATATATATATATATTATCATACTCCTCTTCTAGACTATGTGATTCTGGATGGATACTACCATTGTACACTGTATGTATAGTTTAAGATATAGTATTCCTCTTCTAGACTACATGGGTTTGGATGTATACAGCCATACTACTTATACTACTTTTGCAGTATGTATAGTCTTATGTATACATGTATAGGATTATATTATCCCCCTCTTCTAGGCTATATGGGTTTGGAATGCATACTGCTCATTCTAATTCTTACTGCTACCATTTTAGCAGTTTGTGTGTATTGTATTCAATTTTACATCTTGATGCGACCATATCCATTATACATACTGCATAAAAAGCATGAGTAATATAGTAGTATTCCAAATGTATAATCTAAAAGAGGATGACTATATTAGTTTGGATGCATGCTAACATACTACTCATACTGTTTTGTGACTTTTTTATTTACTGGTTTTCTTGAAAGTTAAATATTTTTAAGGTAACACCTATATTTTTTGAATAGTTTATTTTGCTAACATTGTTTAATTGTCTATTTTGTTAAATAATGATTATGTCTGTCGTTGAAACAGTGCATGGTCACCTTTCTAAATATACTCAGTAGTCGGAAACCCCGCTGTTTTTTTGTTACCCCGGTCTCCCTCGCTCTGCGTGAGGTGCACCACGCCGCAGTGAGTAACCCACCTGCCCCTGACATTTCAACCTTCCTCTCACGAATAATATCTCTTCACCAGACCGCACGTTTGAAGCTCTTGCGGCTTCCTCCTGCCACATTACTGCAGCCCTCTGTTGCTTTTCCTGAAGAATTGAGGTGAGAACAGTGGGAAACCTCGCCCTTCCTCCACCCTCCGCTTTCCCGTCTCCTTTCACCTATTCAGAAAGAGGTTTTTCCCCTTTCGTTCCTGCTCCAGATCTGCTGTGACAGACAAATGAAGCCCGACACGGAGCGCTCTGATTGGTCGGATGAGGAAAACACATCTTCTTTTTCGCTCTTTGTTCTATTTTTGGTACGAAGCTTTGCAGCTTTTGGATAATGAATCGTTCTCTCTGTAGTCCTCAGAAAGAGTGATTCTCCAAGCTTGAGGTTTGGCGTCTCATTGAGTTAAACCTCAGGTGATGTCTAGATCTAGATGATAAACCGAAATGTGGCACACCTTGATAAGATGCTCTTTTTCTCTTGCAGCTGACAGAAAGTCGATATTCAAGTTGGGAAATACTCGGAATGTGTAACTATTATTCCTGACGATCTGACAGGTGTCACCTATTGATTATGTTTTCATATTGGCTCATAAACAACCCTCCAAATGACTGTGACGGAGGAAAAAAAAAATCCATATTTCATCTGGCAGCGCATCAAAGGGACATCCGTGCGATTCCTAAGAATGATTCCTATCAACGTACACACAAACACGGGTGCTCATTAAACGGCACGCTCAGAAATATCGTTGAAAGGGACATTAGCATTGCGTGACCTCTAGCAGGGCGTTCTCCTTCCTTGCCTTTCCGTATCTACACCCTAATCAATTTGAGCGAGATCAAAAAGCCCAACATCTCCCTCTTCAAATGGATTAGCTCCTTTTGTGGCATCTTAAGGCTGATTGAGGGAAGCGTGCTGTGTGGAATACATCAGGACAACTGCCGCCCCATGCAGCACTGCTCTCGCCTTCATGTTTATTTATTGCAAAGCCCCTAAAAGGCAAAAAAAGCACCTGTTTCCTTTCCTGGCTTCCTGTCAGCAAATGAAACCTGGGGACAGAAAGGCTGCTCTGATGAGACGGATGTCTAATGCATCTGCCTGTTGTGCGTCTGTTGCCAAGCAATGGATCAAACACAACACTGTCTCGGGTTAACGCAGGCTTTCCAACATCAGACGGTTAACCTTGAGATTTCGGATGTTTCGTCTGTATCATATCCGTCACTTAAGGGCAATTTATGAGACCTGTGATGTTTGGAAGCAATTGTGTCTGTCAGAATGAATTCAGAATGAGCAAGATGTTTTTATCAATTGCTGAAATCAAGTTTTATTGTATTGTAGACTGCTATAGACTGACCTGGTTTGGTTGGTTTTCTGTCATTGTTTTTAATTTTAGTGCACTTTTATGTTTTCATTTGTTTTTCTTTAATTTTTAATTAATTAGTATTTATTAATTTAATGTTAAATGATTTTAAAATAAATTTAGTTTTTATTTTTAATAATAAATCAATAATCATGTATTTTAAGAAGTTGTGTTTTATTTATTTTTCAATTTTTTATTTATTTTATATATTTTAATTTTAATATGGTGTTTTTATTTTATTGATTTTTTTTTGTTTATTTAAAAATAGTAATTTATTTTGTATTAATCTATTATTTTTAAAGTCTATTATTCCTATTTAAAACAGTTGCCTTCCTTTTGTCTTTGGGTGGACAAAAATATTACTAGCAACTAGTTTTAACATTTATTCTGTGAGTGTTGCATACCCGAAACTCGTCACTACAATGTAAGGTCTTATGGATGTTTTCCAATGCATTGCTATGTGGTTGCTAGGTTATTATGGGTGGTTGTTAAGGTACTATGGGTTGTTCAAGTGCCTATAATATTCTGGTCTCTAGATATGGCTCTGGTCCCCCATTCAGTACATTTACACAGCTGAGTTAAGGCTGCTCTGTGCCTGCTCAGAATTCTGTGTGAAGACGTAATGCTGCATAAAAGCCAGACTAAATTACCCCTGCTCTGACCCACTTCAACCCCATGTATACAGTGTACAGTATAAAACTATAATTGCGTGTAAATGCATTCATGCCACCTCTGAGCAGCATTATATAGTCTGTGTAAAACACCTAAATGGCACTTCAGAAGCACTTCTCTGCCACCATTTCAGTGTAAATGTTGCATTAAGTTTGGATCACTCTCCAAACTATTCGTGTATCATATTAAGTTTGCTACTTGCTTATAGAGGTTTGTTCAAATCTAAGCATTATCAGATTGTGCAAGTTAACTGTTTCGTATTCTTTCTAAATCTATGAATAAAGGACATTATTCTGTTTGATAGCATCTCATATTCCTGTTTATATTGCACAGGGCAAGACTGAACTTGCTATCCTGCACAGTTTCCTCTAGCACGCTCTCAGTGCCTGCGATGCATAATTGCCTGAGATTCTTCTGCCTTCTGTTCTTTCTGCACAGGCAGAATGAATGGCTCTCTGTGTGTGGAGTAAATAGATACGTTTCTGTGCGCATCGGAGTGTTGATGAGAGCGAGCGCATAGATGTTTGTTAACTGTTTCGTGCCGCAGACCCTCAGAAATATCGTATGGGAAGACAGGCGTTGTACCGACACTCTTTGTACAGCATGTGCCCGGCTCTTGAGACTGGACACTGTCCATCTTTCAGCACTGACCTTTGTTTTGAACGCAGCTCTGGGAGCAGTTTCTGTCCTTCCCTCTCTATCTCTTTGTCTCTCTGTATCTCGTTTCATTTTCTTCCTTGTTCCAGTTTCCTTCTCGTCCGTTCTCATTTTTATCACGCTTTGTGATTCCTTGCCGTCTCTTCCTTGTTTGAATTTCCTTCTCCTCTTTGTTGTGCCACCAGCTTCTCTCTCTAAATAAAGTAATCAAGCTCAGCACTTTATTTTCCTCAGTGTGCATTCTCACATGACAGGTTTCCTTTCTCTCTGTGCCTTTAAAAGAAAACATCGGTCTTTTAAAAAAGTCTGTCCAAGGAGGTAAGAGCCAACCTGTGGGAAAAAGCAATCAGAGAAACACGAAACCCATATTAACCCACAGGACGGCATTTAGCTCTCAGACCAACACTGATCCTGCCTCTAAAGATGGGAAGAATTTCATGGGCTGAATCACAAGAATTGTCAAGGGCATGTCCAGGTGAAAAAATGAAAAGAATGAAATTATATTTTTAGGACAATTACGATTTTTTTTGCATTGGATTTGCATTTAAGCACATTTCCCCCACAAATTCTCATTGAAAATAAATAAATAATGTTTGATTAAAACATACTATTTATTTACAATGTACAATTTACATATAAACAAAAAATATACAATTTGTAAATATATATTTATATATATATACGTGTGTGTGTATATATGTATAGAGAGAGAGAGAGAGAGAATGTGTGCTCAACTGTCTTAAAAATAATGGCAAACATTTTATTTATGCAAAACTTTGTTTTACGTATTTTCCTTTTCATTCTGAGGTGAAATATGACTTGTTTTGGTGATTCACCTCATAAGATTTGCAAACCTGCAGCAGCTCATTAAGTGAGCAGATTTTAACATCCTGTTTAAATAACCTCTTTTGCTCCCAGCATGTCAAGGAAAGTAGGTGCGATCTGCCTAAAAAGTGTCTTTTGTATCGTTTTAAACTGGTTAGCATGATCTTGGCAAACTGAACCTGTCTCTGGGTGATTAATTGCTGCAACATTAGACAAGCACTGCAGTGTTGGAGAAACGGCCTTCACAGTAACGTTAGATGAGCTGGCAACCCAAGACTGTGAAAACAGTCCAGACTAAAAGCCCTTGAATGGAACGCGATAAACCCCTTCAGCTGAGGACCCTCAGGCCCCTTCATTACAGCATACTGACGTGCCAGTATAAATACATATTTCAGCTTCAATCTGAGCTGATTCGGGTTTTATGCCTGATACTGCTCATGTGAAATGTGGTGTAAACACTGAGCTGTTCAGACAGACAGCAGGGAGTGCGCGCAGAGGGCACATTAACGGACGTCCTGCGGCAGAGTTTCAGGGTGCGTGCTCATCCTCCTCGGATGAATAAGGTGGACATCGCTGGTAGACGACCTCAGTGTCCTTTAGCTGAACTCCATATGGTAATGCACAGTGCAGTTTAAGTACGCTGAATCCTTAAGCGATAGGTTGGCAAATGTGGAGTTTTGAGATAATCACCTGGTATCTAATTGTTACCTTTTGTCAGTTCCCAAATATACTGATGGTCAATACATAATGCACAATTTGTTTTTTTGTTTTTTAATATTTAGCGAACATGCACGTGTGAATTTATTTTAAGTAAAAATTGTGTAAACGGTAAAGGAATACACCTTGCACACCTGAAAAATCATTTCATTTTGTGTAGAATTTTTGTAACATACATTTCCTGAACGTTCTTGCACGCTATGGTAGAATGCATGATTTTTCACTTTTTTTTTAGTAATAAAAAGATTAAATATTGTGTTAAATAAAAAAATCGAATTGTTGCATTGATTTCTAAGTGACAATATTTTTACAAATTATTTACACAAAGCAATGGGAACTCATTCATTAAACACACGAAAAACAAATTTGTTTATTATTAAATAAGAACAATTAAATAAATGATTTACACACACTTGATGTGTATGTTTCATCCCAGTTTGATCAAGCTTGCTGAAAAATAATACTGAATTTGGCTTTGTGTATTAATGTAACGGATGAAAGATTTTGAAAATTTGATCCTTCGCTGTCTTTATTGTTTCAGGAAAAGCCAGACGCCACCTAAAGCATCTGTTGCTTTTACTGGAAGTTTACAACCAGAAGAACCAGCTTTCATGAAGACACCGAATGAACAGGAGAACCAGCCAGAACACGTATGTGTGGCGTCTTCCAGCTCGGCTGTGCAAAGAGCCAATGAGATGCTGCAGGATCTGGGGCGGCTTAAAAATGAGATGAGGAGTCTAATGCAGGTGAGAGCTTCAGAAATCATTGCTAACTTTCACACTTTCACACTCTAATAGTCCTGCTTTGGCTTTAGTTACTAGAATAGATCTCTGCAGTGGCATTGGCCAAACCAATTAAAACTTGAATTGCTGTCTTCTACTAATTTGTCGATTATTCTCAAAAGGGTCGATGGCTAAAAAGTGTCTTTTCACTGTCATACTACAATATATATATATATATATATACGATCATACCACCCTGTCCAACTCTTGGCATTGATCAGCAGGTTTCTGGTCATTTAAAGCGGCCCAATGACAGTCGAAGTGTTGAGCTCCGGATCAAGTTAATCTAATTGGAATGGAACCATTGATGAAATCAAGCCGAGACACGGAACCGAGACATTCGTGTCTCATTGACCAGACACCAGTTTTTCCAATTGTTTCTTCCCTTTGCCACCCACACTAATAAATTACAGCGCCTCTTCGTTCTTACCAAATGTGCCACTGCCTGTTTCCATCCATTACTGTCACCCTCGCTCTCCCAATAAGCCATTGAGTTTCCAGGCACGTCTTTTGCGACTGAAAAATTCCATCAGCCCAGAATAATGTAACATACAGCAAATGACACATTAGCATATAATTGAGGATGCAGGATTTGAATGCTCTTTGGCCGCAGTCAGAGAAGCGTTGTGTGTGTCTCTCTCTCTCTCTGTCTCTCTCTCTCATGAACTGAGACAGCCAAGTCACTAGTCTTGCCTTCTGGCCGGTTTTAATGGAATGTCACTCACATTGCACAATATTATGTGCCTGTCCGCAATATCCCATAAATTTTGGGCCATTTTACGAATATGAAAGTGTTGTACAAGTACTAAAATTTTTCCTCTGGTACATATTATTACTCGCTGACCTGTATTCTTTGCATATATGTGAAGTCCAAACTTCATTTTGTAGTTTGCAACTAAGACTCTGTATCTCGGTCCTTGTCCTTCCAGCCTGCTGATGCGTTTCCTGTGCAGAATGCCAAGTCGACCCAGAACAGCAGGAGCAGCCATCTCGCCCCCTCCGCCACGGCCCCGCCTCCTTCCACAACCCCCATCTCCGTGGTAGGTTCCCATGGCAACCCCATCCTCTGCAGTTCCAGGTTTACGAGCCTTCTCCTCTGTGCAGTTTCTATCCACAACAACAGAATGACACAATTGTACCTTTTGTATCCTGCAATTTCAGCCCTGCTGTTATTCAGAGACCGCTCCGATAAATCAGTGTTATCACTCGTTTACACCTGGGCTTCAGAATAAATATGCGCCGCCCCTCCCAAATGCAGCCACAGCAAATTTCTGGATTCGTTTTGTTAGGATTGTTTCTCTTTTTTTGTCAGAGTCAATAATTGCATCCACCGATTTTGGTTCCAATTTGTATGTGTTCAAAATGTTGAACTATAGAAATTAGCGCACTATACTTTTGTCCGTCCGTCTTAAGAACAAATTTATACGCACGTATATTATGTAGACAGCATGTTAAAGCTGTCATGCTGCTATTTTCTCCTTCTCGGAAGGCGATGATGTAGTCAAAACATCCGGTAGTATGGGTTTTCCAGAAAATGTGTATACCCCCTGGACTGTGCCTCACGTAAATACTGCCGTGTATTGAGCATGTTATTTTCTGACAGAGATCAATTTCAGGATATTCAAATTATGTAGATTTGATCGTAAGGTAATGATTTTTTTTTTTATCCGACAAATATTAAGTGAAGTGATTGATACCCATGAGTGTGTTATGTTGATGTTTTTAGCTCCTATATTCCAGCCAGCCAGCCAGTTTGTGACGGACATGGTAATGTGCGTTAGAGGAAAACTATGTTTGATTTTTGGGTGATTATAAAATGTGCTGGAGACATTCTAAATGCTTTTTGCATAATCATTATATATGAAATTGATTTCGTGGCTTAAATAAATTACATGTTACTCAGAGGCTGACATGTTTGGCTTGTCAAAAATGTTACATTCAGCTGTTGCCAATTCATTGAGTTAATTTTTTTTTACCAAGAAAGGAGTGGTAAATGTGCATTTTAAGTTGTTTTTATCGTCTCTTATATCAAAAAATGCAGATCTAAATAATAGTTATATAGTTACACTGTGTGTGTGTGTGTGTGTCTGTCTGTGTGTGTGTGTGTGTGTGTGTGTATATATACTCGGCCATTCCAAAACATCAACTTAGTTCTTCTTTAACCATTCTTTGGTAGAACGACTTATGTGCTTGGGGTCGTTGTCATACTGCATGACCCACTTTCTCTTGAGATTCAGTTCTCAGACAGATGTCCAGATATTTTCCTTTAAAATTTGCTGGTATAATACAGAATTCAGTGTTCCATAAATGATGGCAAGCCGTCCTGGCCCAGAAGCAGCAAAACAGGCCCAAACCATGATACTAACACCACCATGTTTCAGAGATGGGACAAGGTTCTTATGATGGAATGCAGTGTTTTTCTTTCTCCAAACATAACGCTTCTCATTTAAACCAAAAAGTTTTGTTTTGGTCTCATCCATCCACAAAACATTTCTCCAGTAGCCATCTGGCTTGTGCACATAATCTTTAGCAAACTGCAGACTGGCAGTAATGTTCTTTTTGGAGAGCAGTGGCTTTCTCCTTGCAACTCACCATGGTTGTTCTCCTGATGGTGGACTCATGAACATTAACATTAGCCAATGTGAGAAAGGCCTTTAGTTGCTTAGCAGTTATCCTGGGTTCCTTTGCAACCGCACAGACTATTACATATCTTGCTTTTTTGGAGTGATCTTTGTTGGTCGACCACTCCTAGGGAGGGTAACAGGGGTCTTGAATTTCCTCCATTTATACACAATCTGTCTAAGATGGTATTGTAACGTTCTCCAGCCAGATGAGCAACAACAGCTCTTTTTCTGAGGACCTCAGAGAACTCCTTTGTTCGTGCCATGATTCACTTCCACAAGCATGATCAAAATTTGATAGATACCTGTTCTTTAAATAAAACAGCACACATTGACACCTGCAAGTCATCCCATTGATTGAAAACACCTCTGAACAGATGGACTCTAATTTCACCCTCAAATTAACTGCTAATCCTAGAGATTCACATACTTTTGCCACTTTTGCTCATTTTCCTGAATAAATAAATGACAAGGTATATATATTTTTGTTTGAGTTGGTTCTCTTTGTCAGCCTTCAGGACTTTCAGGATATAAAAATCTGATGATCTTTTGGGTTATGTTTATGCAGAAATATAGAAAATTCTAAAGGGTTCACAGACCACACTACATACTTTAATCCGTCTGTCTGTTTGCCTATCTAGATAGATAGATAGATTACCACACTACATACTTTAACCAAACAAACTCGCTCTACCCTAGAATTGGCAGATGATCTCGTAAACATCTTGCGGATGTGCCCCCATGCCCTCTTTTGCTTAATAACACTCAGTATATCATAAGAACAGAAAGTACTGCTGTAAGAAAATCTATCGAAGCTCCTGATTAATAGTACTCTAGCGCCTCCGATGTGGCTGAATGTTTGACAGGAGCACAGGGTTGAGGTTAGAGAGTCCCTCGTCAAAGCGAGCCTGCCAGAGCAGCATCTGCCGGCCCATGTAATGGATTTATGGAGCTCTCCGACAGATTTATATTCAGGAGAGGATGAGAGGGAGAGACAGCCAAGGACCCTCGGCTGCCCACTTTCGTGCTTGCCGAGAAAGAACGTGACACGTATACTACAGGGAAAGATGCAGCAGCTCGGGCGAGATTTACACTGGGCTAGTGCAGCAGTCACCTGTATTTGATCTTGAACTTGCACATTTCAAGTTTTTAAAGGAATTACCAATTTTATTCAGCAGGGTGCATTCATTTAATCAAAAATGACAGTAAAGATGTTAGGAAATATTTCTGTTTTAAATAAATGCTGTTCTTTTGACTTCTGTTCTTAAAAATAAATCAAAGTTTCAACAAAAATGGGAAATGTTTCTTAAGCAGCAAGTCAGCATATTAGAATGATTTTTAAAGGATCATGTGACACTAAAAACTCAAGTAATGATGCTGAAAATGCAGCTTTGCATCACAGAAATAAATCACATTTCATAATAGGTTAATATAGAAAACAGTTATTTTAAATTGTAATAATATTTTACAATATTTTACTGCATTTTTGATCAAATAATTGCAAAGAATTTGCTTAATGATTTATAATTAATTATTACAATAATATTTATTCTGTATTATGCTAATAATATATATCACCAATCAGCTATTCAATAAGAATAAAATCTGTTTTGGAGTGAGGCAGATGAATATGTTGGCAAAGCAAATAAAAATCTGAACCACTGGCCTATCAGCAAAAAAAAAAAAAAATCCTGATCGTTGAGCCCTAAAAATGCTTCCGAACGCCTTTGGAAAAAAACAACAGTGCTCACCCTAATGGCTCATAGTAGCATTCCATTAAACATATTTATCATATTTATTCTCTGGAGCGGCTCTCTTACAAAGACAGTTTGTTTTTCCCCTCAAAATATACACAGTCATTTAAATGCATCCAATATCTTTCAATCTTCCCTACTCTCTCGCAGCCCCCAGAGCCGGTTGATGCAGTTGCCGTCAGGGCTGCTCCTTTAAACAGACCCAGCATTCTGAAGAGCATCCAGCCGCCCACATCCATGTTTGAGGATGCAGGACTGGTCCTGAAGCAGGTGAGGCAGAGCAAGAAGGTTCTGGAAGAAAACCTGGAAGCCATTTTGAGAGCCACAGATGGAGAGGTGCTTCACACGCAGTTAGAGGCACTGTCGAAAAACAGGTATGCTATGTCCTTGTACACAAAAGTAGCAAAGTTGGTACCATGGTATTGATCATTTTTGCTTACTGTTTCATTTAAATAACATAGTATAAGAATACAGTGATCACTGAAAGGGTAGTGTTTTTTTTTCTTCTCCTTTCGATTTCTCATGAGTATCAGTGTTGACATCAGGGAAAAATCCAGCACAAGAAGTTGCTAGTCGTAAAGTGTAGTGCTATAGCAAATTTCCCTGTGCCTCTGAGAGCGCTGCTGGTTAACTTCTGCATGTTTTCATGCTTCTGAAAGTTTGGCCATGCTGAGGCGGTGAACCGGTATGCGATTTTGATTGACAGCTGGCCTCAGAGCACACTCCAGGCAGGAAAGGGCTAAGCCAAACGGAACCATCACCGTGATTGGCATCTGTCAGAGGAGGCCTCTACCCAGATACTGCCAAAGCGACGCTCCATTTCAATATATTCCCCCCGTAACATCACCTCTGAGAGCAGGGCACGGTACCACCTGAGGTTAACAGCTCTGCCATCACATTAAACCCCATACAGAATATTATATTAAAGTTTCTAACAAAAAGGCAAGCACGTTTGTCAGCCACGTGGGGTTTTAATCGAATTCGAATGCTCGCTATTCTACAAAGATTATCACAGTTTTAGCTTTTATGAACTGTATTAATCTTTGGGCAAGTGGTTCGCAATTCAAATGAATCTTTCCATCACCCATTTTTCTTTGAGAGGAGTGCGTGACATGTTTTCAATCAGTCCTAGTCATAATACAATTAATGGAATAGTTCAACTAAAAATTAATTTTTTGAAGAATATTTATGCAAATATTTCACAGAACAACCCTTTAACTTATCTATCTATCTATCTATCTATCTATCTATCTATCTATCTATCTATCTGTCTGTCTGTCTGTCTATCTATTATAATCAATAATAATAATAATAATTAGTAGTTGTAGTATTGATTATAATAATATATATAATTATATAATAATAATAATTATTATTGTTATTATTGTTTTTGTTGTTGTTATTGTTGATAATTATTAAACATCAATAACAATCACGATCACTGTGATTATTAGCGAATAAAACATAAAAAGGTTGTGAAATTGACCTATAATAATAATAATAATAATAATAATAATAATAATAATGACTTAATAAAAACAAAGCAAAAGCTAATTTAAAACATCAGTCATTTATTTAGGTAATTTGACCAAAGTCTGATATTTTTGAATATATCTGTTGGAAAATGGAAAGTGATCATAGTTATTACCCATTATATCTATCTATCTATCTATCTATCTATCTATCTATCTATCTATCTATCTATCTATCTATCTATCTATCTATCTAGTTCTGTAACAATGTGATAGGTGATTAGTAATTAAATATGCAAAAAGCAAAAAAAAAAAAAAAAAAAACACTATGAAAATGTCATTTTAATTAACATATTTTCATTAAGAATATAAAACTATAAAGCAGTTTTTAATCAGGCACCAAATACAAATTTGTTTGCATATGTATGCATCACATTTTTTTCTGGTCAACATGAGGTTGAGAGTAAATGATGACAGAATTTTCAATTTTTGGTATGGAAAAAACTGTGTGAAGACTCTTCAAAAATGTCGTCTTTTGTGTTTCACAGATAAAAAATAACCACATTTTGGAATGAGTTTAGGTATGACACTTTAATATTCAGGTCAGTGAAGTCAGACCTGCACCTCGGTCACAGCATGGTGTCGTCGCTACAGACTCTCCACCAGGAGATTATGTCACTGTGAATTATGAGTTGGCTTTTGTTTGCAGCTTTTAAAACGCATAACGCTCAGAGCCAGGCGAAGCGGTTAGAGGGATGTTTTTGCTGGGGTAGAGTCTCTCAGAGAGGAGTAACACTTTATAGCAGGAGGTCAGACTCAATCTTACCATTCTGCTTGCTCTCAATGTGACATTACCCCAGATCCCCCAGGCACAGAGCAGCTAATGGCTTGTGATACACCACGAGCCAGAGTCGCTGCCCACATCATGCACATTTCCAGAGATACAGAGAGATAGAGACGTGGCAGCGGCAGAGTGCTAAAGCAGCAGTTTAAAAACTGAAATGGAGAAGGCCGCCCCAGGACTGCTGTCTGTTATATGATGCGGAGGCTGTGAGAGCAGAAAGAACAGCAGTGTTCTCGCTCTTACCTCAGGCTCAGAGCAACGGCAGTGCTGGAAAGATCACAGGGAACCGTTTGATGCCCAAATATTTTACAGTATTGTAATTAGTGGTCGACTGATTCACGCTGGGCTACAAAAGTCTGAGGCCACTAGTGAAAATGCTTCTGCTTTACCTTTTTTCTAATGTAGTACAAATTTGATAATTACAAATTAAATTATCAGTGTAACAAATGTAGTAGAATGTTGAATTAGTGACTCCTATTGCTTTAACAACAGCAACATACAAGCTGACATGAACAAAACCACAAAACCTGATTTCCACATTTAAATTAGTTTTTGAAACCCAGGTTTTCTATTTTTATAGATAATAATAATATTATTATTGTTATTATTATTGTTGTTGTTATTGTTATTATTTTTATTTTATGATGGAGATAATAATAGTAATAATAAAAACAGCAGCAATGAGTGTTGTTATTGATGATGAACATAATAACAATAATAATAATAATAATAATTATTATTATTATTTTTATTATTGTCATCATCCTTAATAACAACAAATTATTTAATTTCAGCCATTTTTGGATATCTAATTTGCTACAAATAATCGTAGTAACAAATTTGATTTGTAAATAATTCAGAAATATATTATATTTAAATAATATATGAAACAATATAAAATTAATAGTAATAATAATAACAACAGCAACAGTAATACAATTCTGCATTTTTTGTTTCATGTGCTAATTATAATAACAACATTGGTTGTTGTTGCTTTTGCTGATGAGAATAGTAATAATAATAAATTATTTTTAGAAGTGCTGGGCAGTGATTAATTAATTGCATCCAAAATAAAAGTTTTTGGTGACATAATATATGTGTGTGTATTGTGTATATTTATTACGTGTATGTAAAGACACGTACATACAGTATTTATTTAGAAAATATTTACATGTATTTATATGCATATATTTATATTCATATAATTTATATTATATATAAATATATTTAATATATAAACATAATATTTTCTTAAATATATGCATGCATGTGTGTGTGTGTATTTATATATACATAATAAATATACACAGTACACACACAAATATTACTGTATGTACACAAAAACCTTTATTTTGAATGCGATGAATCATTGCACAGCACTATTTTTTTTTAGCATGTTTGTGTCTCATTTGCAAATAATAATAATGGGAATTTTAGTTGTAGATAATGATATGTTTTATATTTTAGAACTGAGAGGGGAAAGCTACCACTTCTGTTAATTTGGAGGCATAGTTTTTATATGAAATAATTTGAATATATTGATATCATTTTATATGGTTGATAAATGAGCAAATATCATCTTACATATCAACAGTATCATATCTAAATCTAATCAGTTTTATAATATCCTTTTAAATATTAAATGCATAACACCGATTGTCAGATGTGTTCTCTATTTACCTGAAATGATTTTGTCCTGTTTGTTTTGTTGACACTGTGCTTTTGTTTTAAGCTGAAAGCTTCACCGCAGCCCAACACCGGTGGGGTCTGCTTTTTTTGTCCCCCTCCGGCACCTCTCAAACCCGTCTCAGTATCCAAGCTCCTCATCCAAAATGTCAGCCTCAATGTTAATTGTCTCCAAAATGGCAGGCGCAATCAGCCCGGCGTGTGCATGAAAACACAAGCGCGCTGATTGATGCTGCTGCCTCTCCTTGCTCTAATGGCTTTGATCTTTTCCTCAGCTGAAAGGTCGCAGGGATTGAGGTGCCAGATGCTGTTCTGCTCTCCGCCGTTCACCGGTTTCGCCCGCGCCGCAGCGAGAGAGCGCTTCACGTCGTGCTTTATGCGCGGGGCTTGATGGATTCATTCATTTGAGGAAGTGACACTGCAAAACGAGTCTGAAGTTCGATTTTATTCCCGCCATCCATCGCGGTGAAATATTAATGAGGGCATTTGCAAACTTTCAGATCTTTTTTTATTCTCCTTCATTATGCGCCGCGGCCCCCCTCTGAAAAAGTTACACCTCACACTTGGGTAAAGGCAATATTTTCTCAGTTTGAGTTTCAATGACTTTGTAATTGTAATTATCCCATGTACTGAAAATCTCATGAAGGCTGTTGCATAATTCAACAGATGGCGGAGACTCTGGCTTTCGGAGTCAGTAGTGAGATTTATCACTCCTCTCGCTGCTTCAAACTGACTTTCTTGATGTTTCCTGCCGTCTCCGCTCATAATAGTTACGGCTTCTTTCCGTCAGTAGCTGAGGCTTGGAGTTCGACCTGTATTATGTTCAAGTTTCCCGTCGACTTACATCATAACTTTCAAGTGAAAAGACGGTCTTATTATCGAGTTATGTAATTGGTAGTTGTGTCAACTGCTCCTCAAAGAGCGCTTGATGATTCTGGTAATTACCCTGAGAATTACATCCGTTATTAACCTCAGAGATTATGTGCTTTTATCGTTCATCAGGGACCAAGTGTTTGGGTTTGATGTCTGCTGAAGTCACTGATTTCTAGACCGTTATACTCCTGATATTTTGTCGAATATTTCTCAGCTTTGAAATCGCTTCTGTTTTTACTTGCTTTTGATCTTACTGTACTTGAGCAATATAGTACCAGTGGTTTTATGTGTTTGTGTTGCCAGTGCGTCATCTGTGCTAAGAATGTGCAAATTTACTGCACATGCAAACAGTTCTGTAAAATCTTTAAATGTTTTTGAAAGAAGTCTCTTATCATGAAGGCTGCATTTATTTGATTTAAAAATACATTAAATACTCTAATATTGTGATGTTATTACAATTCACGATTTGCTGCTCAAGAAACATTTCTCATTATTATAAATATCGAAAACAGTTGTCTGCTTAATTTTTTGTGGAAATTGTGATGCATTTTGTTTTAGATTGAGTAGAAAGATCAAAAGGTCACATCATTTATTTGAAATAAAAAACTTTTTTTTAAAGAAATGTTAATTAAATTATTCATTTCATTATTTAAATTAATTATATTATTTAAATTTCTTTTTTTTAAAAAAAAATTCTGAACCCTCATGTTCACCAGAAAAAAAAAAGCATACATATGCAAACAAATTTGTATTTGGTGCCTGATTAAAAATTGCTTTATAGTCTTATTTATTCTTAATGAAAATATCTCAGTTAAAATGATATATTTTCATAGTGATAGATAGATAGATAGATAGATAGATAGATAGATATTTTATCTGTAATTTTTGGGAGCATAAATTTGTAACAAACCAGCTTTTAAATAAAACTATTTCAACTCTATACGGTACACTCATAATTCTGATATTTGCCCATCAGCAGTGATTGAGGCTTCTTTCATCTCTTTCTAGAGCCTCCAAGAGTTTTTACATGTGCTCATTTCGTTCTCTCCAGATCTCTCATGAATTTCTCAGTTTTGCAGAGGGAGTGTGAATAAAGCGAGGTGCTAAATAGTCTTTACGGCTCATTTTCCACTTTTTCCCCTCCCGAGAAGCCCAAATTTACTGGATAATAAGGAGTTTAAAGGGGCTCAGTTGAAGAACGGTGAAGAAAATGGCGGGTAGTCAAAAGAGGTTAATTGAAGGTCATTCTCGCCGCTCGAATCAATTGTGCTCCATTTGGAATCACAAGTGTCTTCAAGCATCATCTGATTAGGCGAATCCATCACACGGCAGACACTCGGCAGACACACGGGAGGCGTTGTGCTGTGACAAGGCTTTTATGGGCAGCCAGGGCCTTCATCTGAGAGCCTGCTTGTGTCGAGAGCGGCTTGTGAGATTTTGCGGGCAGCTGTGTGTGTCCGTGGATCAGTGAGTCCTTGTGTCCTCTGTTTTTCTGTGGCTAACTCTTTGTGTGTGTGTGTGTGTTTGTGGACAGGGTCCATTGGATGTTGGGTAAGGATCAGTAGAGCTTCATTCTCTTTGTGGGTTTTTTTTTTTTTTTTTTTTTTTCCTTTTTCCATGGCCAGCTGTTGTAGGTCTCAGCTCAGGCTCAGAATCTGCACCGCTCTGCCACTTTCTCCCATCAGCATCTCTTCCAGGCTCTGGACTCTGGCTCCATTGGGAGGCCTCCCTTTATGCTGCATTGTGTGTAATGTCTATCAACCCACAATCCAAACTCTCTTCCTAATCGCAATTATACAAAAAGAGTAGGTTTTGATGTTGTGGAAAAAACAATGACACTTTGAATTTTCATTAATCAATGGTAGGGATGGATCATCCATAAAACGACTAGTCAGTTAGTGAATCTGACTACATTAGCAGTTATTATTGTTGTTATTATTATTATTATTATTATTTGTCTAATCTTTTAATTTAATTTATTATAGTGTTTAAATATTTTATAGTGTTTTTTTTATTTGTTAATGAATTATATATATATATATATATATAATTCATATATACAGGTGCATCTCAGAAAATTTGAATATAGTGAAAAAGTTAATTTTTTCTTGTAACTTATTTCAAAAAGTGAAACTTTCGTATATTTTAGATTCATTACATGTAAAGTAAAACACTTCAAAAGTTTTTTTGTTTTAATTTTGATGGTTAGAGCTTACAGCTAATGAAAGTCAAAAATCAGTATCTCAAAATATTAGAATATTTCCTAAGATCAAACAAAAAAATGATTTGCAAAACAGAAAAGTTCAAGTTCTTTAAAGTATGTTCATTTATGCACTCAATACTTGGTCGAGGCTCCTTTAGCACAAACTCCAGCATCAGTGAGGTGTGGCATGGAAGCGATCAGCCTGTGGCACTGCTGAGGCACTACTGAGCTTTCAGCTCGTCTGGATTGTTGGATCGACTGTTTCTCATCTTTCTCTTGAAAATATCCCATAGATTCCATATGGTGTTCAGGTCAGGCAGGCCAATCAAGCACAGTAATATCATGATCAGCAAAGCACTTGGAAGTGGTTTTGGCACTGTGGGCAGGTGCTCTTCCTCCAGACTCCAGACCTTGATTTCCAAATGAAAAGCAAAATCTACTTTTATCTGAAAAGAGGACTTTGGACCACTGAGCAACAGTCCAGTTCTTTTTCTCCACAGCCCAGGTAAGATGCTTCTGACGATGTTTCTGTTTCAGAAGTGGCTTGGTAGGCCTTTTCCTGAAGACGTCTGAGCGTGGTGACTCTTGATGCACTGACTCCAGCTTCAGTTCACTCCTTGTGAAGCTCTCCCAAGTGTTTGAATCGGCTTTGCTTGACAGTATTCTCAAGCTTGTGGTCATCCCTGTTGCTTGTGCACATTTTCCTACCCAGTTTCTTCCTTCCTGTCAACTTTGCATTTAATATGCTTTGATACAGCACTCCTTGAAAAGCGACCCCTTTCAGTAATGACCCTCTGTGACTTACCCTCTTTGTGGAGGGGTGTCAGTGATCGTCTTCTGGACCATTGCCAAGTCAGCAGTGTTCCCCATTATTGTGGTTTCAAAGAACAAGAGATACCCAGAATTTATATGGATGTATGTATGGTCATTTATTGAAACTCAAATGTAAATATTCTAATATTTTGAGATACTGATTTTTGAATTTTTCATTAGCTGTAAGCTCTAATCATCAAAATTAAAACAAAAAAACTTTGAAGTGTTTTACTTTACATGTAATGAATCTAAAATATATGAAAGTTTCACTTTTTGAAATGTTACGAGAAAAAATGAACTTTTTCACCATATTCAAATTTTCTGAGATGCACCTGTATATTAAATGTTTATTTCTAGTTAATGTTTATTTCTTTAAAAAAAATTGTGGTTTTATTATTATTAATAATAATAATAATGATAATAATTATTATTTTTCCAATATTTATTTCCAATTTTTTTTCTATTTTTTTATTATTTTACAAACATTTTTAATATTGTTATATGTTTTAATAAAAATATGTTAATAATAACAATTATTCTTATGTTTTTTAAACATTATTATTGTATAATGTTTTTTATTATTTCATTGTTTTTTAATTTTTTGTTATTCATTTTTAAATCATTTAAAAATGTGTTTTTATTTTTTTATATCTATATTAATTTAATTTCAAATGAAAATATTAATAATAATAATAATAATGATTATTATTATTATAGATATTATATATCAATATTATTATTATTATAGATCATTAATTGTATATTTTTTAAATAATTTTTATATTATTTTTAAAATATCATTTTCCAGTTTTTAATTCTTTAAAAAATATATATATTTTTATATCTATTTTAATAAAAATATCTTGATAATTATTAAGTTTTTTAATTAGTACTGTGTGGGTTTATTTGTATTTTTGAAATATTTTTAATTATAGTTAAAAATAGTTTGTTATTTGATTATTAGCTTCAGTGCCTTAATGCTGACATGCAGACAGTGTTCTGTACTTCAGCAGCTCAGCAAAATCCTCTCTGAAAAGTTAAAATTCTTCCCATTTAAATCAGTGTTGTTGTCGCCAGATACATTTAGATGAATGTCTTTGGCATCATGTCACGCTGTGTTTGAGCATCCCACCAAGAGTGTTGCATTTTAGGGAAATATGTTGTAGTGCATATCCCTAGTTTTCTCATCTTTTGGCCCCATGATCGTCACTTTCAGAAACCCTTGCGTTTTTCCTTTAAGTTCTTATGACATCCCTTCAATGGAATTGCAGCGGGTTTTTTTTTTTTTTTTTGGCGTAGCATGAACTCTAGTGTGCCCTTAAACACAAATCCACATAAACGCACACTTCCTTTTTCAGCTCTTATAAACCCTCTGAGCAGAAATCCAGAGATGAAAAGAGGAAAAGGGAAGCAAGCATTAGATACATGGGCTGTTGGCGGTTCAAAGCAGCAGTTGGACGGCATGCTGGGATTGTCACTCGTCTCCTCATCTCTATGATTTATACAGTGCAATAAGTGATGCAGAGATGGGCTAACAGGCCAATAGACAGCAGGGCATTAGCATAATGTGTGCACCGGAGAAACGCTGGAAGACTGTTGCGTCTTTAAACGCAGTATGCCACATTTAGATTAGCTCTGCCTGCAGATGTCTTCCCTCGTTGGGATTGAGGATCTCAGGCATTCAAGGATATGAAAATAAGAAAAACTATGCTCACAAAAGTCCAGCTAACTGTGTTTGTTTTTGTCCCTGTTTATGCCAAAATATGCACTGCAGCGCAAATCTGGTTTGCAATCCGTTCAGTTAATTTAGAAGATTAATCTAACTGGAATCTTACAGTTGAAGATTGGATGCACACATTTTGTTCATGTTTTGAGATAAATTTATCTCTGAAAGAATTTAACTGAATCCAGGAGGAATTTTTTGCAGATATCAGTAGCCTATAGTTTTTACTTTTAATTGACAAGCTACTGGAACAAATATGACTTTTTTTTAAAACAAAATACGTTTAAGTAAAATCACATATTTTAAATTAAATTTGTCATGTAGCCTAAAAGATATAAAAGATGTTTAGTACTTTTTAAAAAAGAGTTCAATGCATAAATAGGAAAATGTACTGTAAGTTAATTCTTTTAAAACTAATGCTCATCATAAAAAATGCATAAAATAAAATAGCGCATTGCCTTCAATAACATATTGTGCAGCCCTAATATTGACATTAACGTTCCAAAGTTCAGGTAGATTTTTTAATATTTTTGAAAGAAGTCTCTTCTTTTCACCAATGCTGCATTTATTTGATTAAAAATTACAGTAAAAACGGTAATAGTGGGAAATGTTTTTAAAACTGTTTTCTATTCATATATTATTCTTTATTGTTCTATTTTATGCTAATTTCTATTTTAATATATTTTAAATGTAATTAATTTCTGTGATGCAAAGCTGAATTTTCAGCATCATTACTCCAGTCTTCAGTGTCACATGATCCTTCAGAAATCATTCTAATATGCTGATTTGCTGCTTAAGAAACATTCATTATTATTATCAATGTTAAGAACATTGAAATCCATGTTATGTATTTATGTATTTATTTGAAATACAAATGTTTTGTAGCATTATAAATATTGAACTGTCCCTTTTGATCATATTAATGCATCCTTGTTAAATAAAAGTAAAAAAAAAAATTAAATATAAGTCTCCATTTCATGCACTGCACACATTCAATCCATTTAAAGTCTCTTAATTTAGCTTGGCTTTATTTAGCAATTCATGATTGAAGATTCGTGTTTGTGCATTCCCTTCCAAATGCTAAATGAAATTCACAGCTCGGGGTAAATTCATCTCTAAAAGTAGCTGAAAATTGACCCTGAACCATATAAAGCACTAGAATGACTAACCGTGCCTGGAGCAACACAACAGGGTTTACCATCAGGAAAAGTAGCTCTGTTGCTCGAGTTTGTAGATGAATTGTTTTTTTCTGTCGTGTCTTTGAAGACGTTGACGGCCTGTCATGTGTCTTGTCCTGTAGAGATGTCCGTGAAGAGCTGAGGATAAAGAAGACAGTTGATGCCTGGATCAATACACTCAGCAAGGAGATTCAGGTGAGTTGAACTGAAAGATTTAGTCTCTCTTTCTGCCTTCAAATGCAATCTGGTGTTTCTGCACAATCTGTCACTGTTCTTTGTTCTCCGAAATACTGTTTTAAAAGAGAAAATATTTGAATAATCATTAGTGCTTTTTGCCTTTGATAATGCTTGGCATTGAGCAGAGGTCTGCTATTGCTTTTCCAAGTAATCACGTTAATAATTATTTACCTGGTAGACAATAAATCGGACAAAAACTCACAACATAGCACATCAAAATTTTCTGCATTTTTTAAAGTTTATATTACAGTGCACAATCCATTGAGCACACATTCAAGTGTTTGTGACTACAAGGTCTTCTGTCTCTTTCTCCTTCTCTTTGTCTTGGCAGGATGAGCTGGCGAAGGAGAGCTCTGAGAGGATTGTGGAGAGGAGCGATGCTGCAGTCTCTAAAGTGGTGCAGCAGGGCCAGGGGAGCAGGAGCGGACATGTGGCTGGTCCGAGAGGGGGAGGAAGAGGAAGAAGGGGAGCTGAAACCTCTGCGGTAGACAAGAAAACCTCTCTGAGAGGCTCAGTTAGAGCACAAGCAGAAAACACACTGGCACACAGAACCAGACCTGAAGGGAAGCGAGAGTCGGTGAGCTGGATTATATCAGTGTTATTTAATGCAGTGCCAAATGTGTTCACAGTAACCAAACTCCTCTGATGATCTGTTGCAGTACCTAATGAGCTGCCTACCTAGACATCATACTCCTGACTATTCCAGATTGGATGCTGTGAAATAAGATACCTCATTTCGGTCAAATTCGAAGAGGGCTGTTCACACAGAATGTGTTTTTGCTTTTAAAAATGGTAGACGCCACACAGTAGTATCCAGCTATGGCGCTGATGGAAAAGATGGCAGGGTCTCGAGAGATTTTTTTAAAAGATGAATGTTTTAACTCGACAAAGCATCTTTAAAAATATTGCTCATGAGGGTTTTAGGGTGTCTATGGAAAGTTAGAAAGAAAAAAATAAAATATACAAAATATATTTTTAGGAACAATGTTAATTGGAAAAAAATAAATTGAAACTCTTTTTCTTTTGGTTTATACATGTCTCTCTAATAATGGATAGAAAAAGATACACTTATTAGAAATATATACTATATGATTTTTTTGCACCCTCAGATTCCAGATATTCAAATAGTTGTCGCTCTGCCAAATATTGTCCTATCCTAACAAACCATACATCAATGGAAAGCGCATTTATTCAGCTTTCAGATGATGGATAAATCTCAATTCCAAAAATTTGACCCATATGACTGGTTTTGTGGTCCAGGGTCATATATATGTGTATATACACATATACATATACACATACAGGTTATATACAGGTTATATGTTTAACTTAATCTATCTAACATTTATTTATGTTTTAGATGTTTTGTTTTTCTTTATTTTTCTGTATATTGTACATTCTACTGTAAGTAATTTAGATTTAGAATTTGTCAAAATCACTACTTGGATATAAACATATTTATTATTAAATCTAATTCTGATTTATTGAATGCCTTTCGGTTTTACGACAGTCAGGCATTATTTGCTGATGCTATTAAAAAATAAATAAATAAATGATTCTCTGAAATCAGCATGTTTTGGGGTTGTTGTCATTAAAAAGTTAGAAAATCCGGGCTTACTGTACGAGGTTTGATTTTGGTTTGAATGCTGCCTATGTAGGCAGTAGATTATGATTATATGACACTAGAGCTTTATAATTGGCTATTTGGCTGTGGTCCAAATCATCTGTCTGTTCTATTGAAACTGATAATGAACTGTAGGATCTGCTAACCTGTTTGTTTGCTGTGTTTATTCCTGTATGTGTTGTTTACTTATCACCGTGACCTGACAAGCTCACAACACTCCCAAAATGGCCCATCTGGATGTAAACACTGTAGTTTAATACTTCTCTGTGTCTCAGTGGCATTTTCTCTAAATGAGCCGCTTTGAGCACCCATATGTTGCCCCGACACTAATTTGCTAAAAATAAAGAGCGAGAAGACGAGAGGCAGGCCTGTCTTATCTGTGTTTGGCACAAGCCTGGTCCTGTTAATGGCCGTCCACGTTGCCCAGTGTCTGTGTGGACGATTCTTAACCTAGCAACACATCCAGTGGTTATCTGGAGGTTACTATGTGTGGAGGCCGTTCAGGCATTTAATTGCTGCTATCGGTAAAGGCGCAGTCAATCCAGACAACAGAGCACACAGTTACAAAAGGTTGAGTGTTATTTTGCTGGAGACACTCTGGGGTTGCCATGGGTTTTAGATGAAACTAAATGAAATCCATATGGCAATACCTCACTTTACATAAGTTATTATTTTCTACTTTTTAAACACGTTCTGATCAGTCTTTCAGCGTGTAGTCTTTATATATCTATATATTTAGTATATTGTCATGCTTGCTGTAGATATGAGTGTTTGCTTTTTTTATCTACATATCAGTAGATATATAAATATATATTATAGTATTAGTATACCATATTCACCATATATATAATTGCATTATAACACATTTTTTCTTTTTTTTGAAAGAAACACTTTTATTCAGCAAGGACACATTATGTTGATCAAAAATGGCAGTAAAGACATTTCTGATGCTACAAAATATTTTTTATTTCAAATAAATGCCGTTTGTTTGAACTTCCTATTCAAATAAAATTAAATGATTAAATAAATTAAAATAATCCTGAATCTTGGTTTCAAAAAAATATTAGTAAAACCTGTTGAAAATTCAGCTTTTCATTACAGGAATAATTTACACTTTAAAAATAAAGTCCAATAGTTATTTTAAATTGTAATAAAATTTCACAATGTTTCTGTTTTTACTGTAATTTTATTCAAATGAATGCAGCTTTGGTGAACATAAGTGGCTTACCATAGTTCACCATGTTTACTATAGATGAGAGTGTACTGTATCATAGTAATAATGTGCCATGTTTACCATACAAATAAGAGTTTTACAGTATGAAATGCAGTGTTTGCTATTATAAAACTTGTTACACAGTTTGTTGACCTAGTGTATATTTTTCTTTCAGGCTCATCCGGCTGTGCTAAAATCTCAGGATGATCAGGAGTATCTGGCCAGGCTGTATGGAAAAGCCCTTTACGATGGTCATCGACGAATGCTTAAAAAAAGCCCTTACCTTCGATTCAACTCCCCCACGCCGAAATCCAAACCGCAACGACCTAAAGTAGTAGAGACTGTCAAAGGTGAGGTAAAGGTCTTCAAGCAGAAATGGCTAAGTCATTCTTCTTTTCTTTTATGTTTTGTTACATTATAGGGATATATTTTTAATAGGCAAATTTGTTTGGCTGTACTGCCTGGCAACTTGCAAAATTGTCTTAACAACATGAAAAAGAATCATGATCACCCTTAATTTTGTCTTTTCTGTCCAAGTTCTTGAATGTTACTTGTCCCTCCCTTTTCACTCTCTCATATAGGGGTGAAGATGAAGTCATCTAAAACCCAAACTAGCCAGTTTGTTGGTGATATTCCTGCGCTGCATTCTTCAGTCTCTGAGCCCCATTTCCTGTTCAGCCCCAGTGATCCTGCCCAACAGCAGCAGCCTGGTTCTCCAGTACGAGGTTACCTCATTCCCATGGCCATACCTTTAGGTAAGCCATCATTGCATGCGTAGAAATCGTTCACTGCTTGGCCTGTGTGATTTGGGGGGAAAAAGCTAATTACACTTTTTTCTGATAAAAATTATAATTGTGATTTAAAATGCAGGTTTGCTGTGTTTGTAAAACCACACAATTTGGCCAAAATTTTGGGATTATATGTCAATATGGCTATGTACTACTACTACTACTGTCAATAATAATAATAATAACCACTAATATTATTATGTAAAATAAAAAATATTTAAGAAAAAAATATATAAAAATAAAAAAGTATTTAAAGGGGTCATCGGATGCAAAATTCACTTTACAAGTTGTTTGAACATAAATGATAAAAATCCACCCAGTGTTTAAAACCCCTCTTTTCAAATCAGGCTGTTCTGAGATTCCTGTCAGAATGACGTAGTTCTGCACAGACTGCCGTCTTACCTTAGACCCGCCCTGAGGGAGCTGAGAGCTGTCCGCCATTGTGTCGACTCCGGTGCAGGGGAAGACAAGAATGTCTCTGATTAAGCGATTGAGGTGTTTTGTTGTTGGATGTAATCATGAATATAGCAGTCGTCATTAACTCCCGACATCTGAGCCGCTGAAGATGCAGAGGATTAACGTTACTTTTGCTTTGAAGTGAATGCACCGATCCCCGATCTGCCTAAATGCGTCTATGTTTGCGCAAATCATTCGTGATCCAGCTTCATCTACAGAAGAACTGAGTATAAGGGTTTTTTATGAATCTTTGCAAATCGCCTTTCCTAATAATGTGCTAGTTAGCCAGTTTCGTGGCTGAAGTTTACAGTCTGCTCGTCACCCCACGGAAGAGAGGGGCGGGGTCAGCAGAGCTCATTGACATTTAAAGCAACATGGACTAAAAAATAGCTCGCTGAAAACAGAGCTGATTTTGACAGGGTAAAAATGTTTTTTTTACACTACCATTGAGAAATTTTAACCAAAGTATGTTGTAGACTTTTCATTAAGACCCTAAAGAATCATATCAGCTTGTGGAAAATGGGCATCCGATGACCCCTTTAAGAAAACAAAAAAACCAGTAATATTTTATATTACATTACAACTGTAAAATTACAAAACTAATATTCATGGCTGTCTTAATTTCTTCATTTCAAACGTTAAACCTTTGAACATTTATTTTGACAAAAAAAACACAGGAAGCCCTTAAAGCCTCTCTTTTGTTTGTAAACGGTACTCATTACAAGTTTGGGAACATGGTGCATGTTGTGTTTGACGTTAAAGTGACCCAAACTCAGAGCAGATGCAGAGATTCACTCTGAAGCACGCAGCTCATATTATTTATTTAATTAAATCGCAGCCTTTGTCTTTTGATAATCGCACTAAGCCTTATCACAATTTTAGTTTTATTTCAAATAATCGTGCAACTCTGCTGACCTAATTTTTTTGATTACATTGGGAGATTTGTTGTATTTGTAACCTTGTGAGTGAAATGATTTGAGACAGAATTTGCATCAGGATTATGTTTATGATGCCTAAAAACTATGTAGCTTCGCACATCATAGAATTTGAGATGCATTCCTGTCTTTTGATTGCAACAAATACACACAGAACCGATGACGCAGTGTTTGCTGTTCGGTGTCCCTTAAACCTCTGCCCATTCGAAAACAAAGACGTCCGACGGGGCATGAATGGTTGCGACAGCCTCCTCATGCTGCAGTCATAAAGCGTCTCTCCTCTGGCTGGCTCCGAGCACACGGCAGCATTAAAGAATGGACTTAATTAGACATTTCAGCGGTGTGAGTTTAGCTCTTAATTACGGCTGCCTCTCCACTCGTTAAAAAGCCTTCCTATGCCGCTCTCGTTTAATCACTTCACTGTCAGGGACATTAATGCCTTTCTATTACGCTCTAATTTTCCCGCTTCCAATCACTGCGAGCTTCATCTCAGGTCCGACCTTGTGCGGTTGGAGGTAATTCTGTTTATTAGTCTGAACAGCCATATGTATGAAAACACCGTCATGCTTTACGAGGGCACTTTTTAGGGCAGTAATTGCAAATAGCCAATTGAAAACATTTTGAAAGCGTTCATATTATGAGTTGATTAGTTTCTTTTATCCCGTCCCCCCCTTCCTTTTGAGGATTACGACCTCCTGGCGCCGAAACGATCCATTAGTTTGGTAACAGCTGAATTGCTGTCGTTATTTTCTGCAATGGACTGAAGAGGTAATTAAAGGTATTGCACAAAAAATGGCAATGACGAAGCACCTTTGCTCTGCTTAAGCTGTTTACAGTATTCAGATGTTTCCAAAATTGTGGCTCAGGGTATTGAGAATGAAACGAATTGGCGAAAAGTGGCCTAGTAATGTTTGAAATGGCAGGTGGGCTTTTTGTGGGCGGTTGCCCGTATGCTGGACTGACCTCTGATCTGAGCTATGCTAGAGTGAACAAAGGCTCGCTAATCACATCTGCAATGCAGTGGCCCTGATTGCCGTCGTAGACACTGAACTCCCTTCATGGTCATATTGAAGTTCCTTTCGCTGTTAGACGCATTATTGGAATTTCTTTGTAAGGAATAACTGCAGCTACAATGCTAATGTAGCTAAAATTTTAGCATTAAAAATTAGCTTTTATTTTTTTATGTAACACTGATGTTAATGCATGTGCCTGAAACAGGCAACTATTGCAGAAATATTCCTGTGATGAGAAGTGTGGGCCCTTAAAGCTCGTTCACACCAAGGACGATAACTATAAAGATAACAATAAAAATATAGTTGTAAAAAGTGTTCTCAGTATTAAAGAACAGCAGAATCCACTGCACAGCTATAACGATAAAGGTACAGAGAAATGATATTGTTGGAATCACTTTCAGAATGATTTTTTCCAGCTGATGAGCTATATCTTTATAGTTATCATTCTTAGTGTCAAACTAATTAGCATAAACCAGCCTGGAAATTCATGCTGGTCAGAGCTCAATAATAAGGCTTTATTTCTTAGATTTTTTTTTTTTTTTAATTTTTCATTGGTCCTACTACTTTTTATTTTTAGCATTATGCATTTATTTAGTTTTTTTTATACTTTTACAGTTTTTAAAACATACTTACGTTTACCCTCTTAAGGTGACATACTCTGAAGAAACTTTGACATACCAGATTAAAGTGATGACTTTTATACGAGAAGGTTTTTTTGAACATTTATAACAAGTTTTCTAACAAGTTTAAAAAAAAAGGGTAGTATTTATAATTAAGCGTAGTTTTCTTCCAAGTCTTTCTTGCTTTCTTGTAGCATTACCTCGACATATTTACATCAGCTGAATTCAACAGAATTACCAAAAAAAAATTAATAATAATAACGGCAATAATAATTTTCACAACATCAGAAAAAAACACGTTTATGTTTGGAATACATAAAACTACACATGCATGATCAAATCATTAAAATTTGACCAGACTGGCTGAAAAGTCTTACACTGACCGTCTGGCCATCCTTATTATTGAGCGATGCCGGTCTAATCTGGTCTTCTCAGCAGGGATGTTGGTTTTTTTGGTCTAAATTTAAAGTGCAAAGTGAGTTAAACACGTTATTCTACACTTCAGAGCATTACCATCTCATTCCCAAAATCACGGCTATCAGACCCGTCTAACTTTCATCTAACGAAAGTGAAGGATCTCTTGATAACTTCTTTAATACCCCACATCGACTAAAAGCACATCTTTTACCAGTCGAGGCGATTCCCAAGGCATCTTAATCGTCCACCAGTGTCATCCTCGTGGCTGTCTTATTTCCCTTCACACCGAATGTGTGAATGAAACCCAAGCAGAAAGTTCCAGACTCTCATTAAAAACTTCCCAGCCACTTTTGTATTTGTATCTGTGAAGGAGAGAGTCCAGACCGGCCCAGCCTGGATTGGATTGACTCGCCAAGGCTCAGACTGGGTCTCTGGAGGGCTGTAGATTAGAGCTGGCCTAATTTCCCTCTCTTCCGTGACTCTCTGGGGACGGCAGTGGGAATTGCGGAGCGCCCCATGGGAATGGTGAGAGAGCCTTTCATCTGCTGCAGATGTTCGGTGCGGCTCATCCACAGACGGCCCCCGAGTCACAGTTACACGCAAACGACAGCAGGCGAGCGCTCCGCAAATCTGCTTAGCAAGTTCTGCACTCAGAGAATAGAATGTGGCAGTCGAATCAACACAGCGGCGATCAAGGGAAGCCAGAGTTTATACAGTTTACAGCAGCATCCCCATTTCCAGTCAAACTCAGGAGCTTTTATGATAATTTTCATTTCTTTAAATAATAACAGCGTTGTTTTATCTGTCTATCCATCTGTTTATCGTTGTATATGTCTGTCTGTCCGTCCGTCCATCCATCCATCCATCATTCTATCCATCCATTCATCAGTCAATCCATCCATTGTTCTATCTATCATTCTATTTATCATTATATCGATCTTTCTGTATGTCCATCCATCCATCATCCATCTATCCACCTATCTGTCGTTCTATCTATCTATTGTTCTCTATCTATCATTCTATCTATCCATCCTATTGTTCTGTCTAATGTTATATCTATCGTTCTATCTATCTGTCGTTCAATCTACCGTTCTATCATTCTGTATGTCTGTTTATCCATCCATCCATCTATTCATCACATAGACTGTGATTCATCATCACTATATCCATCCATCCATCCATCATTCTTCATTCCGTCTGTCTGTCCATCCATCCATCCATCATATCTGCCTGTTTGTCATTCATCCATCCATTGTTCTATCTATCTATCTATCTATCTATCTATCTATCGTTCTATCGTTCTATCGTTCTATCTATCGTTCTATCGTTCTATTGTTCTATCTATCATTCTATCTACCGTTCATCCATTCTGTATGTCTGTCTGTCCATCCATTCATTCATCCATTCATCACATAGACTATGATTCATCATCACTATATCCATCCATCCATCCATCATTCTTCATTCCGTCTGTCTGTCCATCCATCCATCATATCTGCCTGTCATTCATCCATCCGTTGTTCTATCTATCTATCTATCTATCTATCTATCTATCTATCTATCTATCTATCTATCTATCATTATATCGATCTGTCTTTCCATCTGTCTTTCTGTATGTCCATCCATCCATCCATCCATCCATCCATCTATCCATCTGTCTATCTATCCAATGTCTGTCTGTCCATTCATCCATCCATCATTCTGCTATCTATCTATCGATCTATCGATCTATCTATCTATCGTTCTGTCGTTCTATCTACCTATTGTTCTGTCTATCTATCATTCTATCGTTCAGTCTACTGTTCTATTATCCTGTATGTCTGTCTGTCCATCCATCATCCATCCATTCATCACATAGAGTGTGATTCATCATCACTATCCATCCATCCATCCATCCATCATTTAATTCCCCTTCCTTACGTTCAAATTTGAATTGCAGTTAATTCTTAATTCAGTTCTGAATTCTGCACGACACTGTATAATGAACTGCCTTTTTTCGGTTGTATTATTGATAAAGAAGGAATCCTTGTGAAGACTTGTAATTGCTTTGATGGCTCATGCTCACCACAGCTCGCTGTCTCTGAGGTGAATTCCTATACTTTATTGATTGTAGACGAAATTGCTCTGGTGGTATCCCCAACGGTGAAGACGTGACTTCATTTGTTGCCTTAAATTGCATGTGGTTGCAGAAGCGGGGTGTGTGCACACATATTTATGTGCGTTTATTTCATTTTAATCATCTCATCATCCCTCTCTCCATCTTCTTTCCCAGGTCTCCTGCTGCAGTGTCCTTGGGTCCAGTAAAGTCAGTGATTTACATGTTCTTGGACGTATTCCCAAGCATTTTGGGGGCTGTGAATTCTGTCCCTTCTTTCGGGTCTTTGTTTCCTTGCACGCCTTGCGGCTTCTCTGGTTTGCGAATAGCCCGTAATAGCATCTCTTACTGTCCATCATTGTGCTAATCAGTCCGATCTGGTTTCGCATTTCAGAGCGCGCACTCTCTTGAGGTTCTAGAATACAAACGTCTCCTTTCAAGCTTTCCCTCAGCAGAACCCACATGTTTGCTATCAGAAGTATTTGTGCATTCCAGATGAGTCAGTGCTTCTTGCTCCTGAGCCACTGTTTGGATGCCCTTCAGCCAAATTATGGAAATCGTAAAGCTTATGTTTCCCCTGCTTTGCATGGAAGGCTGGGAAAAACAGATTGCGGCGCTCGCAGCAGATTTATGCTAATGCCAGCCTCCTCGTTCGCCGTTAATGTGCCGAGGCCAGACTCGCGTCTCTATGTAATGGGGCATGTGCGTCTATAACCTGCCTTCCTGCAAACGAGGATGACACAAACCCACGCTAGCACACTCTGGCTGAACCTGTTTCTCTCTCGGTCCCTTTGCAGAACAGATGCCAATCATGTTGGCTTCTCGCTCGGCCAGATGTGTGCAAATGTGTTTTGGGCTGACACGGCACTTTAAAGTAGCGTGGATGTCCTTTGCAATCGCTCTGCGGTGTGTTGAGAGATGGAGTAATGAGTAGGTGTGTGTGCGTGTGGGCTCCATCTGCAGGAGTGTGTCTGTCTTTAATATCCCTCTTGCGTGAGTATTGGGGTCGCGTTATGCCCTTGCCTGTAAACAGCGTGTTGATGTTATCTGCGCTGCATCTGGGCGATGGATGTGCAGACTTTAGGGGTTTGGCAGATGAGCGTTTAGGCTGCCGGAGTGTATTCCTAGTGCACTCACGCATTCTGTGGAAAAGAGGGGGATGGAGATTTTGTTTAACGTCGCCTCTAGTTGTTCTGGTAATGTTTCACTCTGCAGACATGATCACGTATTCCCAGTGCCTGAATAAAAAGGTGACTTTTTTTTTCCTTTTTTGAGTGTGTAGGTAAGTAAATAAGCCATCATTTAGTAGATTATTTTATCCAAAGCACAAAACGGAAATGGATAAGAGCACTTCAGGCAATGCAAATTTATGTTGATACTTTCTGAAATGCGTTTCATAAAGCAATGTAAATGCATGTTTTAAGACAATTTATAACTCTTTGGTTACAGTCCCAGATCAATCACTATTCCATGTGTCTCTGTAGGTAAGCCCAGAGTGAATGATCAGCCCCAAATATATAAAAATACTTAATTTAATTTTAAAACAAAAATAAATGCTGTTTAATTTATAGCTGCAATCCATAACTTTTTTTGGTTAAAATGATCCAAAATCAATTTTTGGGCAAGTACATAACCAGCCAGTGTTCAAAACTATCTCTTTTCCTTAGCCCAATTCACAACGGTAAGCTTGTAATAATGTTTTCTAATTTGAGTGGTACTGGTAGGTTTTTGCGGAAAACACAAGCATGCCACCATTCGTCTTTGCTGCAGGTGGCGGATCATTAATACCTTGTTTTTCACAGCAGCTGGAATAAATAAACTTTTTTTTCCTCAGTTGGTCAGAACAAATGTGGCAGACATGTTACTTACTTGTTCAGATGACAATATTCGGTGAAAATTCTTATTTGGGTCGTACTTCCAAAGTACAGTATCCACACCGTTGCAGTGACTGATAGCCACACATACATCTCAAAACATTAGATTCATAAGCGCTGAGGATCTGTGCCGATGCACAACCCATGTAAAGAAGATCATTCGCAAATAACTGCAATTGCAGGTTTCAAACAGAGATGGCGACAAAGAGGCAAAACTTACGGACTGCAGCTTTAAATAAATTAACAATAAACAAATATATTTTTAAATAAATAATACATTTTTAAAGGTTTAGACTATGTAGAATATTGTGAAGATTTAAGGCCCATTCTCAACAAGGATGATAACTATAACAATTACTAAAAAGTATTAATTATTATTCTAATTCTGTCATAATAAGGAACTCTACATCACAGCTATTATGATAAGAACATAGAAGAATGATATTGCTGGAATCAATTTCAAAGTGTTTTTTTTTTTCCAGCAGATGAACAATAAAAAAACTTACCCGCCTAATAAATAAAGAAAACACACTTAATAAACAGACCGATATTGTGTGTTGGTGTGGACACTAATATAATTATCATTATTGTTCTCTTTACAGTTATTGTTTGTGGTGTGAACAGGCTGTTCAAATGGGAGTTCTCTACTACTACTAGAGTAGAGACTACTACTACTAGAGTAGTAGTACTACTACTACTACTCTCTACTAGTTCTCTACTAGAGTTCAGTCTTTTCGAAACACAAAACTGTAATGTACAAGACCGCTTCAAGCAATGCAAATACAATTTCACATGTCATTACTTTCTGAAACACAGTTCATAATGCAACACAAATGTGGGTTGCCATAGAGCCTATAACCTTTCGGATACAATCCAGATTATTAACCACTTCTCCACGTGTCTCTCTAGGTAAGCCCAGAGTGGACAGCCAGGCCCCGGTGCCTTCACGGGTCATCATTAGCGACAAACCAGCAACCGTAACAACCTCCTTCCCTCCCATCACTGTTCCTGAACCCAAACCTGCTCCTGCTATTCAGAAACCCAACACCATCTTACTGGAGGTCCAGTCAAAACCGAAGAAACAGACCCCAAAGCTCCAAATACAGGCAAGAGCTTTTACATTTTTGTAGCTTTTACAATTATAAGATTGTTTTGTAAGTGTTTGGATAGAAGTAATTGGTTATCACTGTGTGATAACCAATTAGTATGATCATTTCTTCCTTTTTAATGTGATTTTGTTTCCCAACAAGCCATAATTGTCAGTTTTTGCTTGATATCACACTACTAAAAGTTTGGACTCAGTAAACAAGTAATACTTTCATTTAACAAAATTATGAACACGACATAAGTTTACAAAACATTTTCCTTTCAGATAAATGCTGCTCCTTTGAACTTTCTATTCATGAAAGAATCTTATATCATGGAAAATGTATCACAGTTTCTACAAAAATATTAAGCAGCATAACTTTTTCAACATTGATAATAATAAGAAATGTTTATTGAGCAGCAAAAGAGAATATTAGAATGATTTCTGAAGGATCATGTGACACTGAAGACTGGAGTACTGATGCTGAAAATTCAGCTTTTCCATTAAAGGAACAAATTACATTTTCAAAAGTGTTAAAATAGAAAACAGTTTTTTTAACTAGCAATAATTGTATTTTTCCATCAAATAAACATACCCTTGGTTAACATAAGAGACTTCTTTTAAAAAATGAAAAATATCACCAACCACAGATTGTAGAATGGTAGTGTATGTTTGTTGCATCATGCTGAATAGCTCCGCCCACAGTGAAATGTCATTAGACCAAAAATCCCAAATATGTTTTCTTCTAATATATTTTGATTTTGTCAATCAGATTTTGTCACTTGACATCATATTTCACTTTTTTCTGGGACATAAAAATAAGACTTTGCAAACTTTGCATCACACATCGAAAGATGTTCCTCTACTGCAATCTGAATGGCTTTTGTTCCATATGCTGTTTTTATTAAAATGGATTTGTGTTTTGTTTGCAGGTCCAGCCTGGTGTGAACATTGAGAGTGGTCTGTGCAGCCGGCCGGCTTCCTCTACGCCATTGATTCCAGCCGAAACCATCCTTCCTCCACCTTCAACCCATGTAAGGGTGCTTTCACACTTGGTTCGATTGCCTAGTCTGAACCCAAGTTCGATTGCTCCCCCTCCCCCTGCCCCTGCTGGACTGCATTCATATTATTTTATTTGGGTCCGAACCGCGGTTCGTTTGCGTCATCAAGCCAGGAGCTGTTTACCCCGTTGCTTAGTAACGACGGCACAGGAGAAGGCGCCAAAATGCATAACATTGCTCTCTGCACTTTTATATATTTACGTTTTTGAACCGTTCGTTTTGTTTACAAAGCATCAGTACATAACGGCACTTACGTCTGTCTTACGAATGTACTGCAAAACATTGCTCTAAAGCTCATAGAAATGAGACATACAGCTCTCTGCTTGCGACGCGTCAGTCATGCTTGTCAGGAAAGTGAGTGAAACACACACACACAAACACATATTTTCATCAAATAACGCGTCATTAATAGCAGTTCACTTCCGCGATTTGGTATGATTGCGTTCACATCAGACCACCCTTTTTAAGCGGATCGGGTGCGGTTCATGGGTGTGCACCCGAGGTCGGAAGACAGTGTTCACATCATCCAAACAAACCGAACTCTAATGTCAATCGAACCCGGGCGTGCATCAAAAGTGCTAAGACCCAAATCACAAAGAACACCAAGTAGACCCTTATTATTTGAAAATGAAAAGGTTTTGTTGCCCTTAGTAGCACTTCTCCATATTTCATTCTCAGTTTTTTTACCAAAGCAGTTTCTAATAGACCCTTTTTCTGTTAGTAAACATTGTGATGTTTTTCTGTGGGCGGAGCTTAGCTGGAGGCAGAAAGATTCCACTGACCGCTTCACTAACGCTAGCTATGAAGTCTGTTTAGCTTGTTTTTTTAATAATAACTGGAGAAATTCCGATTTTACCTGCATATGTAAGGTATAGATGCACTGTCCAGGACCGTGATTGTTATTTGAAAAGGTTAACTTTAACGGACGAAACCAGATTGGCCGACCCGCACACGCTTTTACTCAAAGGATGGACGATCTGACAGGATTCCCTCCGGTTGAGTGACTCACATCTAACGTGTATAGTTAAGACAAACTCACATCTAGTCATGAAGATGTATATATATTTCAATTTCAGCAGGCAACTATTTTTACAGCTACATTATTATTCCAGCCACAATTAATCACAACAATGTATATACAATTACATATGCATATAAATCGTCAGTTTGTTTACACACATGCACACAGACATTACACGACATAGTTGTGATGCATAAGAAATCTTTAGACGAGCCCATAACAACAAAAGACAATACTTTATTGAGCCTTTTCTGATAAGAAGTGTGCGTTGCAAATGCGAGCATTTTTGACGATAGTTTCTGTCCAGTCCTCTCATTTTGTCTCGTTTAACCACAGCTGTCGTCAGTTTTTAGTCTGGCAGTGGTATCAGGTATGCCTTAAAATTTCAAATTGGAGCCTCTACAACATCGATTCGGGCACCCAACATCACAACAAGATGATATTTAAAGCTCCTTATGTAGCCGAATCTGCGTTGTTTTGAATTGGCCACCTCCAGTTTTCGCTTTGTTTTGCCTCCAGCTAGCGCTGGGACGTGTGACGTCGGCCCTAAAAGGGTCTATACATCTCCAGGCTTTCAGATTTATCATACACCCAAAACATAAGTCATCTAACATGTACATTTGCTTTTGTGTGTGTGTGTGTGTGTGTGTGTGTGTGTGTGTGTTCATACACCAGCTGGTCTTGGCTCTGTTCTGAGAATGGATGGATATTATGCCATTAGATTTTGGCTGTGCTCCAGCATGCTGTACTGCTATAAGGGTCGGTTTTGTTCCAGGTTTGCATTTCTCATCGCACTGCCATTGATTTTTGCCAAGCCGTGCATGCTTGTGCACTCGTGCTCTCAGAACCTGCCCGAGCGGATGAAGATGGATGAGGTGTGTGCGTTTGAGTGTGTGTATGGAGCTGAATGTATAATGTTTCAGGGGACTTTGCCGCCAGCATTTTCTGCTCTTACTCGTCCAATCCCGACCTCAGCCATTCACATCTGGTTGCTAAGCAACAGATGCAGCTCCGTTGCTTTTCTGTGGTTTTGTTAGCAGATTCTGAGCAAGCGTCTGGGAGGACAAAGCCTCTCAGTGGTCTGCCTGCCGCTGTTAGCTTTAGAGTAATCATTACAGCTCTCTGGAAATAAGCGTAGATACGCATCTTCTACATTCATGCTAGAATATGTGGAGTTCATTTGTGGGTGCGTTTCCTCTTTTGACTGTGCATTGAGGTTGAGTTCGCAATTAAATTCTCAGAAAATTTAAGGAACACTCTAAAGCTTTTGACTGTTTCGAATATTATGACGACGCGTCCTGTATTATAGTATACTCTGCTATAGTTCAATATTAATTATCAAAAATATATTCAGTTAAAAATATATATTAACACAATTTAAAATATATTTTTATTTAAAGTACATTTTGATATAAATGAATAAATATATATTATTTTATAAAATAATACATTTTTTTTAAATAGACACATTTTTAAACATTAGATTATTTATAATATTGTAAAAATGTAGTCACGTTTAACAGTTCTCTACGATATTTCAATACTTAATTTCGTTCTATTATATATATATATATATATATATACACACACACACACATATATATATATATATATATATATATATATTAAAATTTTGAGTTTATTTTCATATTAGTAAAAAGTAGATGCATTTTTAAAATAAATACATTAAAAAAATAAATTTTTTACTCTATTAGACTATTTAGAATATTGTAATAATTTTTTTTAATATTTAAATATTTTATTAAATATTTAATTTCATTTAACAGTTTTCTACTGTAGTTATATCTTTTCTAAATATTTACTAATACTTAATGTCATTTAAAAATATATATATATTTTTGAAAAAAAAATTAAAATGAAAATAATTTGTAAAAATACAAATTATGTAAAATATGTAAAATACTTTTATATAAGTATATAATATATTAATAAATACATTTTAAAAAAAATTATATTTTTAAAATCAATTTTACTGAGGTAGAATAGTAAAGTGAGGCATAATTGTGTGTGTGTGTGTGTGTGTGTGTGTGTGTGTGTGTGTGTGTGTGTGTGTGTGTGTGTGTACCTACTTAACCAACTTTTGGGGACAAATTTGTACCCAAAAGTGAGGTAAACCTGACAAAATCTCCAAAAACCTCCCTTTGGGGACGTCCTCATTTGTAAAACGGGTTTAAAAATAAACTAAAAGTTTTTTTGAAAATGTAAAAATGCAGAAAGTTTCCTGTAAGGGGTAGGGTTAGGTGTAGGGTTGGTGTAGGGCAATAGAATATACGGTTTGTACAGTATAAAAACCATTACGCCTATGGAATGTCCCCATTTGGATAGCTAAGTAAACGTGTGTGTGTGTGTGTGTGTGTGTTAAACACATTTAAATCTGAAATACAAATACACAATCGTACATCAGTTTTAATTTTAGATTAATGGCAGCCATACACATCCTCATGATGTTTTAAGAATCATCATCATTATTATCATTATTATTAGATTAGCATTAAAACATTAAATATAGATAGCTTGCAAACAGGTGCAAATGCATATGTCTTCCTCTCAGATCCTGTGCCTGATGCAGCTCGGCAGAGGTGTTCTGGTCTGCCACCTCAACATGGCTGCGTTCAGCACTTTGTCTGTGCCCAGTTAATGCCCATGACTCATCAGACTGGCAGACCCCAGATTCTACACACACACAAAGACACGGGCAAGGACAGACACACAAACCCACAGATCCGACGACACGCTTTGAATCATACACTTCATTCCCACCAGGCCTGAGACCTGTCAAACAGAGGGAATGAAATATGACTAAGAAGTCTCACAGTGCTTGCGCTTAAAACATATGGTATCTCTGTCCTCTGAGACTTGACTTTTCCAGTGCATTGCGGTCACCACTGGCTCATACTGGTACAAAACCCAGTGTTGTTCTTTGAGAAAATATTGTTGTAGATTGATTTTTGTAGACCTTACAGGCATAAAAGAATAATTCACCAAAAAAAAAAAGACAGAGAAATCTGTCTGCATTTACTCACCCTCATGTCCTTCCAAACCTATAGGACTTTCTTTCATCTGTAGGACACAAAATGTGAATAAGGACAGGGACTGTCAAGTACCCAAAAGGCACCATGAAATTATCATAAAAGTGGATTCATGAACAGTACAGTATTCTAAGCCCTGTTAAGTCATAAGATAAGATCATTCCATATCTATACGATTCACAAATGAATCAGACCAGTTTTGTGAACAGAATCATCTTGTCTTAAATCCTTCCTTTTATGTTCCACGGTAGAATGAAAGTCATCCAGGTTTGGAACAACATGAGGGTGAGTAAATGATGACAGAAAGACTATACAAAGGAACTATTCTTATAATTTGTAATTCAGTTGCAAAATAACCAGTTGTTCTTTTCATTTCCCGCTCTTTTCAGTATTTGAACGTGCAAGTGTGATTGTGCAAATGTGTGTGAGCAGAATAGTAAGTAATATTGTGTTTCTGTAGCTCACTGCAGCACATTTGCTGCAGTCTCGTTTGTTTCCGCAGCTCCGATCCAAACACACACACACACACACACACAAAAACATGTAATATAAGTAAATTAAAAAAAAAAAAAACAGGAAAGGAGAGATGTCTTGTATCCTCTTGAAGGGGTTTATTTTGTGATAATGATTGACTGACTGTACATTATCCTGCCTGTTACACAGCTACTTACCAAACAAATGGATATGAAATATTGATTTAAGTCTAAATTATTTTATTACCTGTCCTGAGCAGAAAGAGTCTGTAGAGATGAGAGATATTTATTTATAAGTTAGAGGTCATTAAGATGTTTTCGTTTCTGATAGAAGTGTCTTATGCTCACCAAGGCTGTATTTATTTGATCAACAATATAGTAAAAACAGTAATATTGTGAAATATTATTACAGTTTTTATATATATATATATATATATATATATATATATTTCTTTAGATGGAATTTATTCCTTAGATGCAAAGCTGAATTTTCAGCATCTTTACTCCAGTCTTCAGTGTGACGTGATCCTTCAGAAATCATTCTAATATGCTGATTTGCTGCTCAAGAAACATTTCTTATTGTTATCAATGTTGAAAACAGTTTTTTTCTTTTCTGTAACAATGTAAAATTGTTTAATGTCACTTTGATGCGTGTTTGGTGAATGCAAGTAGTAATTTCTTTAAAAAAATAATCTGACCCTATACTTTTGAACCGCAGTATAAGATGACAGTCAGGTATAAAGTTAATATACAGATATTTGAGTGCAGAATGCTGTGGTTCACCGTTCAGAAGCAAGTATCTCAGAAAGCCATGTAATAATTGGATGCAACATCTATTTCTTCATTCACTATCCAGGATAAAACACAATAAATAATTCTACTCTATAAATGATATTGGTGACAAAAGAGCTTTTAAATCTTTTTTTAGTGCAGTAGAAACATGGTGTATAACGCTGTCTGTTTCGTACTCAGCACTCTCGTACTCTCATTCACATGAGCAGACCAGCTCTCTCCGTTACCATGGAGACATGGCTTAGCTGCATGAGACAAAGACCTGGAAAACTGATGCGTGATTTTCTCTCTCACATGCACACACACACCTCTTAAACAGTTACAGTTTGTGTTCTTGCACTGAATGAGTCATTGAATCTTTGTAAGGATGCCCTGTAAGGACACCCTTGAATCTCTCTTGTAAGATCAGAGGATGTGACATTGGTTGATGAGACAGCGTTTTATTGTGTGTGTGTGTGTGTGTGTGTGTGTGATCAGCATCACATCTGCGACCACTGCCATTTGAGGATTCCTTTAAGCTATTCCAGAACATGAAGGTGTTTTTTAACAATAGTTCAAATTCTGTCAACATTTTCTTACCCTCATGTCAGACCTGTCTGACTCTCTTTCTTCAGTGAAGCACAAAAGCAGATGTTTTAAAGAATGTTCACGCTCCTCTTTTCCATACAAATGAAAGAAAGCCTGCGATGATCACAGGCTGTCAAGCTCCAAAAGAGCACCATGCTGGCACCATAAAAGTAATCCTTATGACTTGTGCACTATATTTTGAGTCTTCAGAGGTCACAGACTATAATTCTTCCGTCATTCTTCAAAATGTCTCATGGAATGACATGAGGGTGAATAAACGATGGCATAAATTTCATTTTTGGTTGAACTATACTTCCATTTTATTGCAACTTTAAAGGAAATGAATGACAGATCTTTTCTTAAGCATTGTGATATATAATTGAGTGAGACGGATTCTCAAAAAATGTAGATTCTATTTTGACGTGAACATTGCACTCAAAAATAGAGGTTCTAAGCAGACTAAAAGTCCAGCATACTTCACCAAAGTCTATTATTTCACCGATTGACATTTTGATTAAACATTGCAAACTATTACATGCTTTCAGAAAGCAGATAGGGTGAATTTCCATTTCATGGCGACTTTAAATCCACGCTACCCTACTTTATGATCAAGTATCATCTTTTGTGTCATCCTGTCATCATTATCCTTATTAACTCATGCACTTACAACTTTCTAATCTCCCCAGCCGTTGATGAATTTTGTAATTTCCAGACACCGTATTGCTTCCTGACCTCTGTCTCCGTATCATTGCCTCCCAGGCCGCCGAGGAACCGCATGCTGGTGAAGATCAGGAGGAAAATATCTTTCCCGGAACCGATTTCTTGTCCGTAGCCGACATCAGCCAGGTACATTCAATTAAAAGCACATTTCAACCCACACACTCACTCCAGCTCGTAACGTAAAGGTCATTTTACAACCTGGTGTCCACCCTGAGGGTATCAGCCTCGATCCACTGTTTCCTACTTCATTCCCATTTGCATTTTGACCCAGCTACAAATGCCCATTCTCCACGTCTCCTCTTACACAGAAATATTGGCCATCAATGGCTCAGCGCTCCAATAATGAGATTTTCTGAGCCAAAGGGTGAAGGAGAATATCGTTTTCTTTAATTAACGAAGACCAGAGAATGAATGAGAGTTTAAAATATCATTCACGGGTTGGGGAAAAATCTAATTACAATATACACGGCTAAATTGGCCTTTCAGTGAATTGATATCGAAGGGGTGGGGTGCCGTATTGCCGATAATAGTCTTTGTTCCGTTCAGGAATTCTGCTCACATCACGGCTCGCTCGAGCATACACACGGAGACATAAGCCCCTTATATTTACCGCTAACAAGAAGCACAGGACGCCCGGCGTATTGGGCATTAGGCCGATTCTGCCGCTCGGTCGTACAAGGGCAAGGCGTCAGTTAGCACCGAAATAGCATAGCAGTCATTAGGCGGGAGGTGGAGGCAGGCAAATCTGTGCTGTTCTCACAGGCTTTTGTGGAAGGCGCTGGGAAAAATAGTGTTTATAATGAGAATAAAGAATCGTGGAGGGGGTTGCGCTCCAAATCACATGAGCTGTTCCACAGTGACCCCTTTTGGTCTGAGAGGGAACGTCATCCACAGATGAAGCTCGGTTTGATCTGATCTCTGCTTAACAGAGGTTTGCGTAGGAAGGAATTTATTTCGCATCAGTGAACTGAGTGTTAGTTGTTCTTAGATGTTTGGCATTAGAATTTGAGTGGTTGGATTTTGATAGGTTTGCCTCATGTTTGCTCGATGCAAGCATCTATAGCTATTATGTGCATTTATGCTTTTTGTTCGTTCAATACTTTGGAGGCTATGTCAGTGGTTCTCAACCTTTTTGACTAATGAATATTGTCCAAGAGAGTTCAACTGATATTAACTTCTGATGTAATTTTTATTTTTCTACCCAAACTAGTAATATATCAAAATAATAAAATATAATAATTGCTAGTAGTGGCAATATATTAAAATAATAAAATACTTTAAATATAAATAATTAAAATTAAAATAATTATAGAATTTACTGAATGTTTTCCAGGGTTCACATTCTTTATAAGTAATGAATTTACATGATTTGTACAGTTGTTTGTGATTATTTAGAATAAATAAATCAATTTTACTAGCAGTTATTTCTATTCAGTATATTTACATTACTTTTAATGATTTTATTAATTTGATTTCCATGTCTAAAAATCACACTTTTTAAAATTTACTCCTGTATCTAGGTTTTCCAAGGCCATGGGAACTAAAATGTCAAGTGCTGAGGGAACAAATTAAAATAAGATATAATTTACTCATTTTTTCTTCTTGATTTTATTGATTTTTCATTTTACATCTTGGTTATCTGTTTTAGCTTATATTAAAGCTGTTTTTCTCTTATTTTAAATAATCTGAAGCCATCTTGCGGCCCACTGGCTGAGAACTCCTGCTCTATGTGATTGTATGAGGCAAGCATCATTAATTACTAGTGCTCACACTTAAAGTTAGAGATTTGAACGAATCCGAAGTATTGAACCTTGTCTTGCACCAGCTCTGCTACGTATAATGCACCTTGTTAAAGTTATTACTTTTTTATGTGATTTTGACCTGGTGGATGACAAAAAGGGTGAAGAAATCCCACAGACTTGCGTTGGAGGAGGAAACAGCAATATCTAGAGACCAGAAACATCATAGAGACTTGCAACCTGCCAGAATGCCCTAGCAAGAGAGCTTTTCATGAGCAAACATTACTCATATTTTCTTCAGATTATGTAAAAATCTAGTGTCTTCTGTCTCCTGGCAGTAGTGTGACTATAAAAAGTCCTTCTGACTCTTTTTATTTTGAGTCTCTAATTGTTCAAATGGCAATTAAGATCGGAGTTATGAGTCCAGAAATACAAACATTTTCCAAACACCGAGAGCAATAAAAATTCAAGCGCGTTGCACAGCAGTTGCATATAATTAAGCAGTTTTTCGAGGACTGGCATGTATTCGGCCCACTTGTAGTTTTCCCAACGACCAAATAAAGGCCACAGCTACTTAAGTCCAGACCCCAGTGAACAAACTCTCTCTCTCTCTTGGACTGCAGGCAAGGATCCTTGCCAGCTCCTAAAATGTCATTCCTCTAAGTCTCTAGTGCCTCAGCTTTGGCTCGGTCAGTTCTGATGGAGCCATAAACTTCAAACGGGCTCAGCGCCCGACTGGCAGAATGCATTTCTCTCTCTTTTTCCTCTGGCGGCCGGCCACTGGAAATGAGCTAATCGCTCCTTACACAGACCTCCCTGAGTCTGGGCCAAAGGAATCTGAACATTATCCAAACCAATGACCGAAATGTTGAAAGCTGGCTCGCGGATCCAGCGATGGAATTATACAAGACAAACGTCCCCCTTTCTGTCCTGCCTCCCCTTCTGTTAAGACTGTAATGACCGCTGTGAAATTGCACACAGACTAACATATGTTTGCCATTACAGCACAGTACACGGTGTGCGTTTTTATTTGCTGTCATTTGCCTTGAAAATTCAATGTCTGATCCAGTAAGCTGCCAGGGATATTTTTGCTGTAACGGATTGTCAATAAGTCTCTCAGAAAGCCATATGTTGGAGTATATATCACAAAACTGCTGAGACTCCATTTTCTTCAATGCTGTGTTGAATTCAGGAGACACACGGTGGACTTCCAAACTCTCCTATAGAGCTCAACGGGCTGCCGTCTCCTCCTGCTGCTCTGTATCACGGCCCGGCCTTTCCTCCACAGCCTTCCCAGTCCACCCCTCTGACCGAGCCCATCCTGAGCACCATCCAGCAGAGAGAAACCCTGGAGAACAGGCTGGTGGATTGGTGAGACTCCATTATCTCTGCAAATATCATCTGCTGCACAGTTATGACCACAAATATGGCATGGTTTACACAAAAATGTTAGGTAGCACAACTGTTTTCAGCATTAATGATAATAAATGTTTCTCAAGACCCAAATCAGCATATTAGAATGATTTCTGAAGGATCATGTGACACTGAAGACTGGAGTAATGATGCTGAAAATTCAGCTTTGCATCACAAGAATAAATTACATTTTAAAATATATTATATTACCGTTTACTTTATTTGATCAAATAAATGCAGGCTTGCTGGGAATGAGACTTCTTTCAAAAACATTTTTAAAAATCTCAATGGTAGTGACCATACAAAGAAACAAAACTAAACACACACACACACACACACACACACACACACACACACACAAATTAATTAATGTATTTATTTATTTATTTATTATGCAATCCTGTATTTCATGCAGTAGAGCATGGTGCTAGCAATGCCAAGTTCATGGATTCGATTCCCAAGGAATGCAGGAACTGATAAAGTACATATCTTGAATGCAATGTCAGTCGTTTTAGATAGAAGTGTCTGCCAACTGCATAAATGCAAATGAATATTAATATACAGAAAATAAGACATAAGGCCCTATTCGGTGGGTTTAATACACTTAACTCCAGGTTGCTCTTTGAAATGCATGGGGGGTTTTTTACGTCAGTTTGGATAAAGCTATGAATCTACAAAATGACCGTTTCCTTGCTCATTGAATGTTCAGGCCAGCATTTTGTTTCATTTGTTGTTGCATCAGTTGAAGTAGTTAATGGCTGGATTGGTAGCATAATGCCAGTATAGCACTGTGTTGTCTTTTCTCTCATAGGGTGGAGCAACAGCTGATGGCCAGAATGATCACTGGAATGTTCCCTCAGGCCGTCCAGACTGATCCAGCCAGCCAATCGGAGCCGGAGAATAGTGTGACATCAGACATAGGTGAGAATGTGTTCTTTTTTTAATGTTTATAATTGTGACTTTAGGTTTTATTTTAAATTTCGAAAGCTCCCAGTTTAATAGCAATGAAGTTTGTCTGTCTGCGGTTCAACCATCATGCATCTTCACCAATTTACCAGTGTGTCTGGTCAGTGTTAAAAATCAACAACACAATCAATAACGCATGACATAAACCAGCAAGAATGGTCGAGCTGCACCAGGTTCCAGTCTATAAGCTCATAATTTTGATTCATAGCGTCTACGAATGCGAGCAGTGCATTTGTCAAGCGTGTCAGCATGCAGAAAGATTGTATTTCCTCATTAAAACGCGATTGCTTGTGCTCAGCCCCTCTACTCCTCCTCCGCGCCATCCTTCCGTCTCTGTCGCGTCACTTCTGCTCAGTCGGCGCGGCGGTCCTGCCTCATTAATTCTCGCTTTTGTTTAATAGAAAGATCAATGATGTATCAAATTTGCAGAGGAGGCTCGTGGCAAACTGTTGTCAGCATATTCGCAGACTGACTGGACTCTTCCTCCTGTAGAGGAACTGTATATGAACGCAGTCCTGCCCTAGACTAAAGGAAATGAGGGCCCTGCCAAGAATGTCAGTTCTGTATATTAGCTTTTTAATAGCGCCAAAATGCTTACGGGTGCAAGAATTCAAAATAGGCTGGATGAGAGGTAAAGAGAGTCTCAAATTGGTTATTTGAAATTACTTTGCTGGCAAACTCAACTTGCCAGAAGGGCTTCATGGGAAACTTCTGAATATTGTGTGAATGCCGGATTTGCAGATATTAAGTGTATGGGTTGTTGTTGTTGTTATTATTTGGATGCACATTAGGAGTTTTAGCTCTTTAAATGGATGTGAAATTTGATATTAAATATTAGCAATGACATTGCTGAAGTGTTGATAGGTCAGACCTGTGGCCTAGTGGTTTCAGATCCAGGTTTAAATCTAGGGATGTTTTGTCCTTATACCATTGCCCAAAAATCCGTGTATCATTCGTCCTTTCCATTTTCAATTGATTAATGAAAATCAAAAAATGAAAATCTGATTGGTTTTTTTGTTATTTGATTTTGAATCAGAAACGAAAAATGAAAATTGTCTTGTTTTTCATATTTTAAAATTTCGTTTTGGATCAAAAATACAAAATTGAAAAGGGTCCACACAACAGAATCTGTTTTTAATATTTAATTGCTGGGTTGTGCGTCACCCGGAAATTATTCTGCGAGCAAATAGGCGGGCTTGTGTACCCCCTGGCAGTTTTTCTGTTATTGTATTACGCTATAATTGTTAATAAAGCTTAAAAAAAAGAAAAAAGTTAGAACAAAATCTTCTGACGCTTCTTTCCGAGCAGTCTACGATATTCATCTGCTTCAGTGTGCAGGAAATTTCAGCGTGTGTCATACCGGTTTTGAACAACTCCATGATTAATGTGGAGTGTGGCTCCAGCGCTGCCATAGTGTCGCTAACTTTTTTTCTTTTTTTTAAGCTTTATTAACAATTATAGCGTAATACAATAACAGAAAAACTGCCAGGGGGTACACAAGCCCGCCCAGTGGCGTGCACAGGCCTCCGGAGGGGCAGGGGCGAAATGGCGTTACAAGGGCATAATCCGGACCCGGGGGTTGGTTGGTTGTGGATGGATTGGGCTGGGTGATGGGTTTGGTCCCCCTCGGCTATAGGGGTGGGCGATATGGCAAAAATATCATATCACGATTTTTTTTTTTTTTTTTAAGAAATATCACGATTCACGATTTTATCACGATTCTTTATCATGTTGGTTTTTCTATTTTGAAAGTTGTTTGAGCATTACAGCCAAACTAATTTTCCTATTATAAAGACAGCCTTTTAAGGTAACAAAATTTGAAAAAAAGGATGGTCGATATTTAGGCCAAAGTGGGTGAAGATAAAAATCTGTCATTATTTTATCTTTGTTATTAAAAAATTAGAACAAAGATACACATTACAAATACACACAATATACAAATAAAATAAACAATGTTTTATTTTCATTTAGGCTACAATAGGTGTATTTAGCAGGAGCATTCAAGAAATTGAATGAACAAATATAAAAATAAAACATTATATAGACTGATTCCTATTAAAGCAACTGTATTAAAGTTTTTCAGTCAAGAGTAGTGAGTGATTTTTCTCTTTGTGTTTGGTGTTTTATTAACATTAAAGGAATAATTCACCCAAAAATAAAAACAGTGGGTAACACTTTAGAATAGGGAACACTTATTAACTATTAACTACGACTTTTCCATCAATAAATTCCTAATTTGCTGCTTATTAATAGTTAGTAAGGTAGTTGTTAAGTTTAGGTGTTGGGTAGGATTAGGGATGTAGAATAAGGTCATGTAGAATAAGGCATTATTACGTGCTGAATTACTACTAATAAGTGGCTAATATTCTATTAATATGAATGCTAATTAGCAACTAGTTAAGAGACCCTAAAATAAAGTGTTACCAAATAGGGTTATTTTTATACTATCATTTACTCAAGTTGCTTTAAACCTCAATGAATTTCATTCTTCTGCTAAACATAAATGCTCTTTTGAAGAATGTGGAAAACCAAACAGTTGCTGGTCCACAGTGACTTCCATAGTATTTTTTCCTACTATCAAAGTCAGTGTGGATCAGCAACTGTTTGGTTACCCAGATTCTCCAAAATATCTTCTTTTGGTTCAGCACAAGAAAGAAATTAATACAGGTTTGGGACAACATGTGAGTGAGTAAATAATGACAGAAATAAAATTTTAGGGTGAACTATCCCTTTAATTACAGTCGGCAGCATGTTTAGTACTGTCCCTTTAAGACCTGCTCCCATCAAATATACAAATATATCTGTTTCTCTCAGCTGTTTGCTTTCATTTTAGACATAACCAACTGAGTCTATATGTAAACCTTGTGTGTTTTGACAGTATTAGCACAAAAGATAACTTAGTTCAGTAATCAGGCGCTGTCTGACGGACTTTTTCGTGCGCGCGCTTTGGGTGTATGTGCTCAGAAAAAAGCGCATGTCTGACCAGCGCGTGAATGAAACGTTTAACCGGCAAGGCTTTAAAGCAGATGCAAATAATGTACTTTTGTGATTGTGAATAAGTGCAGTGTCCCGTGAGAGCAACTTTACCGCTGAGTTAACACTGATGTGAATGTATGTCACGTTGTACAGTACATAGAGACGGCTGCGCCAGAACTGCAGCTGATAGAATGTGCCCTGTAGCAGGATACTACAATATTTCTTCAAAAAAGCAGATCTTGGAGACATTTTTATCGTCCATGATCAAAAATTATTATATCGAACACCCCTACCCTCGGCAGAAATCGCAGACCGAGGGCACCGGACCGCAAGGGCACTTTACCGACGGACCTCAAAGGGGCAATAATTTCCGGGTGACGCACAACCCAGCAATTAAATATTAAAAACAGATTCTGTTGTGTGGACCCTTTTCAATTTTGTATTTTTGATCCAAAACGAAATTTTAAAATATGAAAAACAAGACAATTTTCATTTTTCGTTTCTGATTCAAAATCAAATAACAAAAAAACCAATCAGATTTTCATTTTTTGATTTTCATTTATCAATTGAAAATGGAAAGGACGAATGATACACGGATTCCCAAAACACATTGCACTTCTTTTAAACATTTCTACTGTCGTTATCAATAAAAATGTGGTAAAAAGAATTTAGTCAGCATTTAGAGCCATAAAGTTATGTGTTAGAAAATCATGTTAGCTCCATACTCCTCCATCAGCCCTGTCGGTGGATAGCAAGTAAAAAAATATGAATTTTAAGAAATATTTATTCTAAATTTATTCTCACATTTTTGGTGCATTTTTAATAAACATTGTGTAAAATAAGCTTTTGTTAAATTTCAACAGTTGACCCCTTGCTAAGCTCTGCCCCCTTTGGTTCCCATAGGAAAAAAATCAGATAGAAAAAAAAAATCTAAATTTATCCAAAAATGGATAATACTCATAACTGAGTTGGAATGAATTGTAACTACTGAAAAGGTATTTTTATCTCATTTGTTTATTGAAATAATTTGTTACATTTTGCAATAGCATGATATAAGACTATGAATCAGATGAATCAAATGCTTTCAGTCAACTTTTTTCTCATGTCTCATGTGAAAGTTTTTTTATTTATTTTTCTTTTTAGAATTTTTTTTTTTTTAATTATGAAATATATTTTATTTTATTTAACAGTGGCATCACTAATGTGAAAATGATTAGGTGGCAACAGTTGCTGAGTTAGTATTTGTCAGTTCATTTTGATGAATTTATGTGCCTTTGTCATTTTTAATTTTTATATAAACATGTTTATTATTTTTATTTCAAAAATGTGTTTATTTTTATTTAACAATCACAACACTGATGTGAAAACATTTTCTATGTTAGTATTTTTCTGTTAATTTTGTTATATGCTTTTGTGGTTTTTAGTGGTTTTTGTTTTTTAATATTTCCATTTAGCTTTAATTCAACAACTTTTAATATTTTTTTTTTTTACAATAACAACACTGTTGCTAGGATTGGTCAGTAACATTTTTAAGGTGGAGCTTAGGAAAGAATCCATTCTATTTGTGTCTTTTTGCTGTCATTAAATTGCATCAGTCATCCTGTTCTTTAGATGTCAGCATTGAAAAGCCTGCTTCAGCAGACCACTGCTATGTACAGTACTTTTAACTGTAACCTTGTTAACAAAAGATGCCGAACCATGTCCCATGTACACCAGATAATCCTCCTCTCTCTGTTTGTTTGTGTGGCAGTGGAGGCCGCAGGTGGTGGTGGTCTTCAGTTGTTTGTGGACACAGGGGTACCAGTGGACTCTGAGCTCATAAGACAGTGTGTAAATGAAGTGCTGGCTGAAACCGTTGCAGTAATGCTGGGACAGAGAGAGACACAGACACAGAGAGAACCCACTGCTCCCATCCAAACACAGGATGCTCATGAGGTACTGGCATCCAAACACACTCTCATTCATCCAGGATGACATTTAATACCATAAATGTGGTAATATTGTGGTAATATTGCAGGAGGTGACTAAGGTACCGACACCGGCACCCACTCCTGAGCCCAGTTCCAAAGAGCCGCCGTCTCCTGTCAGAACCCCTGATCTCTCCGAGCATCTTTCTACAGCTCTGTCTCCCAAAGAAAACCATCAGGCATCTGCTTCATCAGGTCTAACAGCGATTTTTATGAGCAAACCAAGTTACTCCCCATCTATTTGTAAAAGTGTAAGCACAGTTGTTCACACATCAGTTCTGCCTTTGTTTCAGGTCCAGATAGAATTCCTGTGGGTACTCCGACTACCACACCGATCCCATCTCCCACCAGGGTGGCCACACCCTCTCCTCCTCCAGCCAATCAGAGCCCAGATCCAGCCAGCCTCCAGAAACACCCATGGGGAGGAACAGAGCTCCCCCTGGAGGAGGAAGAACCGCACAGCGAGAGGCAGGAACAGCCGTCAGCACCAGTGTACGTCTAAATATTGTTGCTTTGTTAGTCTTGCATGAAATATTCAGGCAAGGGAAAGAAAACATGCACTAATATTCATTTTATTTGTGTAGAAAAGCATGGGCTGGTATTAAAAGCTATGGTTCAAACATTGGTAGAATCATGTTTGAGGTGTCAGTAGAGAAACTGTTTATTTGCTATAAGCAGTAGAAAATAAGTAGTATTCGTACCTCTGTTTTTTTGTTTGTTTTTTTATTGTAGGTCTAGTAATGAATTTTGTGAGGCCTCACTGTTTATGTGATATATAGGCCCACAGTGCCACCTGCTGTTGTTAACAGTAAATGTATTCTAGAAACATGCAACAAAATGTCCCATTTTTAAAATAACATAATTCCATTTTTAAAAGCATGAGATGATCACTAAAAATACAAATGTATCATTTAATTTGATTTTTATCTTTATTTTAGTAAAATTATTTAACATCATCACCCACGGCCATTTTTCCTGTCTTCAGACAATTCTTAATGCTTCATATAGAATAAAATACATATTGAACATAAGAAAAGCAAATATATTTATATATATATATATTATATATATATATATATATATATATATATTTTATTTTATTTTTTTTAGAAACATTTTACTTGTATAATCTGACAGGCAAAATGTTTAATATATATATATATATATATATATATATATATATATATATATATACATACATATACATGCTGTGTCCCTATTTTTTATGGCTGTCTATGAAAACTGAAAACATTTATAAAATCTGGTAATATCAAAGCTAGTCTTCAGCCTGCAGGTCCTATTTCCATATCTCAACTGCTTTGGGTTCAACAAGATCACACAGACTGATTCATTCATTTATTCAATCAGATTTATTTTGTTATGACAGTTTAATAGGTGGAGCATAACATTAGTTTAATTAGTTTAACATCCACCTGTCATCTCAGTTAGCTAAATTTGTTAACATTTTAATAAATATTTAACAATATTTTTGTGCCTTACATTATTGACTCCTCTTGAGTAGTAGGAAGCAGTTGTAATTTATTGTTTCATATTTATATCCTTTCTCTGACCTTAGGAATAAAGTTGTTGCTGCTATAGCACCTTTAGGACTTTTATATGTAAATGAGTGTTTTCTATTTGTATGGTTACTAATTTTTTGCTTCTGTGTCAGTGTAGACACGGAGGAATATGTGCTCAGCGTATCACTCACTAACATCCTCCATCTCTCTCACACGCAGTGTGATGTCAGTAGCCCAAGAGGACGATGAGGAAGAATCAGTCTTCCATCCATCTTCACCTCTCCCCTCCAAACCCAAGACTCCCCCACCTCCTCTTCCTCCTGTGAGCCAGGAACCTCCTCCTGCCGCCACCCCTGAATCCTCCTCCTCCTCAGAAGAAGAGAGCAGCTCTAGTTCCAGTGTGACTGTCACTGAGACGGCGACGGCAGCCAGACACATCTCAGAGGGAGAGCTGCTACTCACTCACTGCCAGATGGCGGCAGTCAGAGGTACACGATCGGTCCAACACACACTCTCACAGCCACACTGAGCCAAAACCGCACTGTCTGCATAAGCAGCTGCCTTCTAAGGACAAAATGGACGTTTATAAATAAATGGGCAGCATCTCACAAACCCACAAATAGAGCTGAAAAGAATTATTGAATTATTTTATAAGTAATACAGTATACAACAGTATGTACAAAATTTTATGTTTTTGAATGAAGTCTTCTGTGCTCACCCACACTACATTTATTTGATCAAAAATACAGTAAAATGTTAATATTAAGAAAACTGAATTATTAATTCATAAATAAATACATAAATTTATAATGTAAATAATTTAATGTTCGGCAGCCATTATTTTAGTGATCATTGCCTTCAGATATGCTGATTTGGTGCTTAATTGAAATAATTATTGTTGGTGCTGAATTATTAATAAAAGTTCTTATTATCAATGTTGAAAACAGTTTTGGTGCTTTGTATTTTTGTGGAAAACATTATCTTTTTTTTTTTTGCAAAGGAATAGCATTTATTTGAAATAGAAATATTTTGTATCATTGTAAACTTTTATTAATTGAAAATATTAAGATGCAAAAACTCTTTCCAACATTGATAATAATCAGAAATGTTTCTTGAAACGTATCACCAAATTAGCATATTAGAATGATTTCTGAAGGATCATGTGACATTGAAGACTGAAATTGGCTTTGCCATCACAGGAATAAATTACATTTCAAAATATATTCAAATAAAAAAACAAAACAAAATGTTATTTTAAGTAATATTTCACAATATTACTATTTTACTGTCTTTTAATCAAATAATTGCAGCCTTGAGATATATAAGAGAACTCTTTCAAAAACATTAAAATTCTTTTATTCCAAACTTTTAATCATATATTTATGTTAAATTTTGCCTTCAATACTCTGTAGTATGCCTGTGATGGCAAAATTTGTTGTTGAGTTATTTGCATTTTGTTTTTGAAAATACGCTTTTTTTCTTCCCAAGTTCTGGAAGAGGAAGGAGTCCTTCTGCCTAATTTGATGACCAGCCTGAATGGTTCCCTGCACGGAGTCCAAGATATGGTGAATGTTTGAACGCAAAGAGTCGTAGCAACAGACTCACAAACATGATTGTTTCCTTGCCATTTATTAAATCTAATGGAAAGAAATAATAAGACTGTCATGGTTAAACATGAACTGACAATTTCAGCTTGGGGTTTGAGCTCTTAGCCAAAGGTTAGCGGTTCAGTCCCAAATGAGAACTGGGGAGACAGCCAGTAACACAGTTATTGCTGATATAACTATAATCTGTGATGATTACCATTGTGAAAACCACAAAATCAGTATTTGTATTTCATTTTGTATAGTGGAAGTATAAGGAAAAACTCATACAGTAATAAAATTCATTATAATTGTTTAACAACACATTGTTTGATAAAATAGCACCATACATATTTTCCAGCTGTATATACATCAAATCAAATGCACTGACGAGCTCTTTGCTCTTTTTGTCAGGACTATGATCCGCCCAGTGAAGGTCAGGTGATCGGAGCTCCACGCATTCCTGCTCATCATGATCCCATCCTGTCTCTGTTGGCCAGAATGGAACGTGGCCCTGTCAGCCAATCACAGCAGCCAGAGGTATCATGTGACTTGACTAAAGCTTTTACATTCACTAATGATGTTCAAATCAGGAACAAATCATTTTTTGAACTAGTTCTTTTGAAAGATTTGGTTAAATTCATTTGTTTGTGAAGTTTTGTATGTAAATTACTCCATTGTTTGTGTGCGTGTGTGTACATGTAAAGAAAGAGAGAGGCAGCTATATATTTTTCTGTATAATTTTTTTAAATGCTTTATATATATATATATATATATATATATATATATATATATATATACACACACACACACAGTTGTTAATATAAAATTATCATGTAAAATATTTACTTTAGAAATATTTACTTTATATTCATTTGATATTTTTTCCTGCCCACCACTTACTGTTAGATCTGTAAACATGAAGGAAAAAGCATGAAATATTGCTGAATATTTTATAAAATATGTGTCAGTTGTTTTTTTATTATTTTTTATTACATTTGTATATAATTTTTCTCTGAACATTTCTGCAAACACTAGCTTGTCTTATTGACGTATTGCTAGTTCTGCTCTTATCCAGCAGATGGTGGTAGAGGATGCTCAAAAAAGGACATATGATCTAAACTCATCTCTCTTTCTCAGAGATGGTGGGAGGAGGAGAGCAGCGGAGAGGTCAGTGAGGGTCAGAGACCACTTCTGACGACCGCAGCGGAGATTGTGCTGACCGGACACTCACTCATGGATCAGCAGAGACACACACAGCACAGATCCACAGAGATCTCACCCCACGCCACACTCACATCACCTGGACAAGTGCTCGCCGACCACACGGGTATAAAACATCCCTCAGACAATCCACACTATTGTTCTGCACACACACAGACTGCACTTTTACCATAGTAAATAAATAAATAAAACTTTACTCAGAATTTATTGACTTGACTATACGTCACTCACCTTAAGCAATAACACTTAAGCCAGTGTGACATGTTAAAGGTCTTTATGTGTGACGCATGAATTGTAAACATATAAACGTCATTTCACTTTTTTACGTTGTTTTTCTTGTCGCCATTAATCTCTCGTTTTGCCCATCAACTCCTGCGGCCATTTGGGTGGCCATGTCCCCTTCCTGTATACCTTTGGCGGCGTTATGGGCCCTCTGTGGGGCGTCTCTAATGGGGCATTTCTCACACTACCCGTGTTATATGGACATGGGGAATGAAGCTGTTTTTGCTTCAGATTCTGTGTGAAAGAGCGAGCTGAGGCTGACACAGGGCAAGCCAGGCGGTCTGGAGACTTCATCAGAATTCAGGCTCAGGGAAGCAGGCGGAAATGAATCCCACTCCCACTCTGAGCATCCTCTTACACAGCCTGTGAACGACGTCCAAACACAACCGCAAAGATACTGCGCTCTCCCCGCTAATGTTTATTCGATTATTCCCTGCTCAATGTGTGTTCTTCTGCTGAAGTTGCGGATTGATTTAAAGGGATAGTTCACTTTGAAATTAAAATTTGATATCTATCAGCTTACCCCAAGGGCATCCAAGATGTAGGTGTCTTTTTTTTCTTCAGTAGATCCAATTTTGATATTTTTAGGCAAACTGCTTCTGTCTGTCAGTCATATAATGGCAGTATAGGTCACTGTAACTATAAGAGGGAAAAGAACATGCACAGAGAAAACTAAATTAAACAATTTCATCGTAACATCGATGGCCTAAGACACGCGGGTGGTTTGTGTGAGAAAACGAACAACATATCGCGTTTTACCTCTTGTACACAACCCAAGTGATCTGAGTGCGCGCACGCATCCGGTGTCTGCGCCAGAGCGCGCGCTCTGGCTTAGTCTGCGCAAGCGCCGGAAGTGATCTCTCGCGCCAGAGCGCGCGCACACATGTCACACACCGGATGCGCGTGCTCTGGCTTAGTCTGCGCAAGCGCCGGAAAGCGCCGGAAGTGATCTCTCGCGCCAGAGCGCGCGCACACACGTCACACACCGGATGCGTGCGCGCACTCAGATCACTTGGACATGGTTGTGTACAAGAGGTAAAAAACGATATAAATACTGTTCGTTTTCTCACACGAACCGCTCATTTCGTGTCTTAGGCCATCAATGTGTAGTTACGATGGGGAATTGTTTAATTTGGATTTCTCTGTGCATGTTCTTTTTCCCTCTTATAGTTACAGTGACCTATACCTGCCATTATATGACTGACAGACCAGAACGGTTTGACCTAAAAATATCAAAATTGGATCTACTGAAGAAAAAAAGACACCTACATCTTGGATGCCCTTGGGGTAAGCTGATAGATATCAAATTTTAATTTCAAAGTGAACTATCCCTTTAAAGTAGAAATTGACTAATAATGATTTTTATTTAATGCTGGAAACTAAGATGCAGAACTGATTTTAATATTTTATTTGTGCTTTTTAATGCAATACTAAATAAGTAACTAAAAATAACCATTAAATCTATCAATAATAAAGTATCTGCATTATTATTACTATTATTAGTAGTAATAGTTATTTAATATTGATGGAATTTAATGGTTATTTATTAGTTATTTATTTAGTATTGCACTAAAATGAAGAGATAAAATGACTACAAATCTGTTCTGCATTAATAATAATAATATATTATTATTATTAGTTTATTATTGATGGAATTTATTGGTTATTTAATTATTTATGTATTTAGTATTGCATTAAAAAGCAGAAATAAATATATAAATATATGATAAATATTTTATAATAATATTTTAGTATTAGAATTATTAGGGAATATCAAATAATTTTCTTACCTTTCTGTTTCTCATTAAATAATTGTCTGCACTATGAATGTTATATAATAATAATTATTATTATTACTATTATTGTTGTCATCTTCATTATAAATATTAGCAATAAATAACCAATTATACATCAAATGTAATATTAATACGAAATATTTATTGTTGTATTTAATATTTATAATTCATGAAATATTTATAATTTTTAATATCTAATATTTATTAAATTATATTTATGGTATGTTTACGGTTACTAAAGGCTCTCACATGTAACTGTTTAGCTTAAAATGCTCTAAGTTTCTCAAAGGTTGAGTTTACTTGAAAATTGGTCAAGTTCTGATTTGGGGGGGGGAATTAATTTTAGTAAAGAATAAAAGCTGTGTTAGGCTTTTGGGAGTAAATATTAGTTTCATATCATGTTCAGACTTGAAACGCTGAATTTTAGTTATTGAATAAAACCTGTGTTGGGCTTATTTGGAGTCAATATTAGTTTCGTATCATGTTTCAAAGTGAAACGTCACCGTTTGGACTTCCCAAAACCTCACACTATAAAGAAACGAATGTAAGTCAATAAAAGTTATTAAGCAGAGATTTTTGGAAAACACCAGTCTGCATTTTAAATGTTTGCTGTTAAATGTTTAGTGTACTTAGACTGCTTGCTGTCCAAAAGTGTGAGGACAGTATATGTAAGTTATGAGTCCCGGGCAACAGAACGCCGGTGTAGAATCCAAACCTCTTCCTCTGTTGGCCTAAACCAATATTTACTCAAAGCCAAGATCGCCCTGCTCACAGTAAAAAGAGCCTCAGTGTTGCTTAGAGACTAGTGCTGCCAAGGAAAAAACACACACCCCAGCAGCACGGACAAGAGTTCATCCTTGACGGAGCGAGAATGTAATGCTATTTTGCTTCCCTCTCCACTGCAATAGAGTCCCCATAACAGAGACAAATCAAAGCTGCTCCAAACGTCACGTTCAACCTCCCCAGCCTGTTCTTAAATGTGTAAACATGTTACAGGCTATCAAACTGCAAGTATACTTGACAAGTTACAGTATAGTTGCAAGACTCTGTCGCTATATAAGCATAGTCTATTGACAGAGTTATGAGCAGTATGGTATTTTTATTGAGTTTGTTGTTCTTGGGCGTTGAGCACATTGAGTATTTGCAAATCATGCTGCACTTTGCATGCAGTCTGAAATATTCATGTGTTTGTATCCATGACAAACAGGTGCTGTGCTTGAAGACACTGGGCTGTCAGTGAACCTCAGGTCATCTGAGGAACAGAAAGAAGCTGAGGTTTATCATCATGTGATGACTGTCTCCTCCCCTCAGCTGCAGGACTCTCAAAATCAGGCAAGTGCTGTACACTTATCTGACCTAAACAGAGCTTGAATTATTTCTTTAAGAAGCAAGAGTGATACATTTCTGCTTATATTATAAACAGGAAGCACACCAAAGAAGATGGTGGCACTTTTCATTGAAAGGTTACTATTGACACCACACAGACATTTGTTATAAAGTGTTGTTGATTGTATAGTAAGCTTTCAATGAAATCTCAATTCATGAAATTACTTTTCTGCCAATGTCACCAAGGCCACACGGATGATTAAAAATTTGGTGAAACTTCATATATTCATATTACAGCACCTTTCAAAAGTTTGGGGTTGGTGAAAAAAAATTAATTAATTAATAAAATAAAATAAAAAGTCTCTTATGCTCACCAAGGCTGCATTTATTTGATCAAAAATACAGTAAAAGCAGTAATATTGTGAAATAATATTTCAATGCAAAATAGCTATTTTATATTTGAATATAATTTAAAATGTAATTTATTTTGAAACTATACTACATTTTTTCAGCATTCTTTGATGAATAGAAAGTTCGGTAACACTTTAATAATCTTTAATATCTTTGGATAAGTCGCTTTCGCTGTCATAAAACAATTTGACAGAGTATTAACACTTAATGACATTTTAATGACAAATTCAATTTGTACCACTGTAGTTGAGGTCAAGAAAAATATCCATGACACTGTTATAAAAGTATTTGACAGACTATTAACACTTAATGACAGTTAAATGACAAATTCAATTTGTACCACTGAATAAAAGTGGTCAGAAAAATATTCATGACACAACTATAATGGCAAAACCAACCACATGACAGTTTAATGTAATGTTAACCCATAAAGTAAGTAGTTTCTTAAGTTTGATAATTAATCTGCTGTGTCATGTTTATGACAGGTTATGTTGTCTTGGTTTATGTCAAGTTGTCATAACAAAGACATCCCAAACAATGTCATCTTTGCATTAAAAATGACATAACTGAGTGAATTACACTTCATGACAGTTGTCATAAACATGCATAAAATCTCCTTCATATTAATGACATGTGTCATGTCATGATTATGAAGGTGTCATGTCAGTCTTATGCACACCCTTCAAGTAAAGTGTTACCGAAAGTTCTAAAGAATAGCATTTATTTGAGATGGAAACTTTTTGTAAGAATGTAAAACTCTTTAGTGTAACTTTTGATCAATTTAAGTCCTTGCTGCGTAAAAGTATTCATTTCTTTCAAAAAGAAAAAAATCTTACTGACCCCAGATATACAGTAGGACAAATATATTTTTATACATGGTATACTAATAAAATGACTTCTACAGAAGTCATTCTAATGAGTTCTACAGAACTATTTGTCACAAATAGTTTCAATAACATTTAAAATTAAGAATAAACTCTGACAATAATAGAACCAGTAATTAAAAAAAGTTTGTATGTTCTAGATTTTATTTTATTAATATATGTATAAGATGACTGCTTATAAAGTCACTTGGTTCTGCCCCTCGCATCTGATTTGCTGAGAAACATTCCAGAATGTAACAGTACAGGGACTTTTAACTTCCAAACAGACTGAGACTCAATAGCGCTTTTCTGTGATTGCTTAAAGGGATAGTTCACCCAAAAATGAAAATATTGTCATCATTTAATCATTCATCAGTCACCAGGGACCAGCAACTGTTTGGTTACCAAAGAAACTCATACAAGTTTGTAACAACTTGAGGGTGAGTAAATAATGACAGAATTAAATTTTGAGGTGAACTATCCCTTTAAAAAACTTATTAAAGTTATTATAAAGTGGTATGTGAGTGGTGGTTATCTCTGCAGTATTTAGTGATATCTGCTCAGACGTGACCTCTGTTCCTACTTTTCTCTTAATCACAAAAACAAAGCGGTCTCTTTAGTGGTGTGTGGAAACTCCTGAGACCCTCATTAACCCAGGATTCTCGGTCTGTAGGTTGCCCATATGTGGGGATTTACCCCCCTGAATGAAGGAGATTAAAACAATGTTTTTCCCCTCTGTTCCTGTATAATCCCTCTGCATTCAGTGTCCACACAACGCCCCTCTCCTCCACTATTGTTCTTGTCTCATCTCCTCTCATTTTTTTGTGTAGAGCTCCCAGACGGCACAGGCGGTCCACAGACCTGCACCAATCCTGGTGAGGCAGTATGAAGACAAAGAAGAACCAGGTACACACACAGTCCCTAATGTTTACAGTCAAAAGTGGTCTGAAAAATATCTGCTTGATCCTAAAAGTTGCAAAATTAACATTTAGAAGATATACACATTCGCTTTTGGGAAAACGAATGAAAATATTGATGACTCATCTTGCACTACACAGATTTTTATCCAATCAGCTTTCTAAAATGAGAATATTCCTCCTCCGGTGTCACCTGACTTGACTAGTAAGTTGCTAATCGTGTTTTATGGCTCTGAAGTAACTGAAGTCAATAAAATAAAAAAGGAACGAGTCCCACCCAAACTTCCGGTTTTAACAGGAATACATAAACACTAAAGGAAAAAGACCACTGCAGCTAGTCAAACAGTTTCCAGGGGTCTTTAAACATGGGCTGCCTATTAAACACTACTGCTTCAATAACATTTCCTGTTTTGGGTTTGTGACCAATTTTGCAATGGACAGCTCTTGAATAATGTGTCCAGTTGAATAGTTTTTGTGGGGTTTATTTTCAATATAATAAACCAAACATTATATTAAATGGGTAAAAAATTAAGGGTTAAGTGGTTGCCAGTGAAAAGAGCCCAACCCTAAGTCTCCATATATGACTTGGCTCCCTCCTTTAATGTAAGTCTTTGATCATTTTTTCACCTTTTTTTCAATCCAAGTCCAAATTTTATGTTTTAATTTGTAAATTTAAATCACATTTCCATTTTCTTTTTTGCTTGATTTGACATGTCATTCGTGTCTGTATCACAAAGCGTTCGGGACGAGTACAGCTCAGCCCCACTTCAGTAAAATCGTGCAGTTTGCTTTGTAGCCTCTAGATGGCAGTGTACCTATAGGGCAACACTGTCTGCATTGTTCTTTGTCTTGGTCAGAGCGTGATTGTCCATTTCTGTCTGAGGTGTGTGTCCTCATGTCTGGGCGTCAGGGGTCCAGAGATGCTGGAGTCAGCTTTATAAACTTCAGTCAGGTGTGAAGGGGCACAACACAAGACACATATCTTTGTGACAGCAGCCGCTGAGATGGCATATGCATCATTTAGTTTGAAGGTTGAACTGAACCAGTAGGACAAGCTTGGAAAAATACCTGCCTCCCATAAGGACAGGCTGAGTGTTTGCATACATGCATAAATACATACATTTATGCAAAATGAACTGTCGTAGTTATGATGCCACAACCATAAACATGTAACCATGTTACTCTAAATGGCTCTAAATGCAAGAAACTTTGACTAACATTATAAGTGAACAGGATGATGACAGAGTTGAGTGTCTGTTGGATATTAGTGCGCTGTATGTGTGTGCAGATGCAGGACAGAGCTGCAGATTAGACATAATGAAATCTGTGCTGAGAAAGCCTTCTCTCTCCCCAGTGCTTTTTATTAAGTCTTACATAAGAGAACATTGTGAACTCCAGTGCACGTCCTAAACTGTTTACCCCAATTTGCTGACCAAAAAACACCTCTGTCTCTACAGCTGCCAATTTTCCCTCTTTTGTAAATTGTTGCTCTTGTTTCCCTGAGGTGAAATTGTATTACATTCTCTCTTACAAAACATACAGATCAGACTGTGAAATTATCTCTGTTTGTCTATCTCTATCTGTCTACAGTACGGATCTATCTATTTATCTATATATCTATATCTACAGTTGAAATAAAAAATTTACATACACCTTGCAGAATCTGCAAAATGTTAATTATTTTACCAAAATAAGAGGGATCATACAAAATGCATGTTATTGTTGGTTTAGTACTGACCTGGATAAGATATTTCACATAAAATATGTTTACATATAATCCACAAGAGAAAATAATAGTTGAATTTATAAAAATGACCCCGTTGAAAAGTTGACATACACTTGATTCTTAATACAGTGTTGTTACCTGAATGATCCACCGCTGTGTTTTTTTGTTTAGTGATAGTTGTTCATGAGTCCTTTGTTTGTCCTGAACAGTTAAACTGCCCACTGTTCTTCAGAAAAATCCTTTAGGTTCCTCAAATTCTTTGGTTTTGCAGCATTTTTGTGTATTTAAACCCTTTCCAGCAATGACTGTATGAATTTGAGATCCATCTTTTCACACTGAGGACAACTGAGGGACTCATATACAACTATTACAGAAGGTTGAAACGCTCACTGATGCTCCAGAAGGAAAAACGATGCATTAAGAGCCAGGGGGTGAAAACTTTTTGAATTTCAAGATCAGGGTAAATTTTACTTATTTTGTCTTCTGGGAAACATGTAAATATCTTCTGTAGCTGTTGAAGGGGAGTATTAAATTTAAAAAATATGATATTTAGGTAAAATAAAAATGTACACATCTTCATGCATCATTTTTTTGCATCTGTCTGTTGTTCTATCTGTCTATCTCAAATTTGAATGCTAAGTACTTAAGGCTTGCACAGCCTACAAACTACCTGGATTTTCAGTAAGACTTTTCAAGTTTTTTTTTTTTTTTGCCATTTTTGCCTTTTATTAGGACAGGATAGTATTATAGACAGGAAGTGAAGTGGGAGAGAGAGAAGGGAGACGGGATTGGGAAAGGTCTGCAAGCTGGGACTCGAACTCGGGACGCCTATATGTTGGTGCGCTGGCCACGAGTCTATGGCACCGACAAACTTTTCAAGTTTAGAAATAATATTTAACTTTTGACAAATTTTCCTTCTAGTTCTAATTATAATTAACACAAATTCATTTTATAATCACTTGTGCATGTGTACAATAAGCCCTAATGCTGAGTGACATTAAGTAAACCTTGAAAATTGGCCTTTTCCTTTTCTTTGACTTCTGTGTTCTGCATCCCTCCTTCTTCCCTCTGCCATTTCACTCCTTCCTTTTTTCATTTCTCATTTCTGTTCCCTCACATCTATTAGTTGAAATTTTCTGCTGTGTCCTGCTTACCCATATGCATTTGACATATAGTTTATCCAGACGTACTCATTCAGTGCCGCCTGTCGCGTGTGATTAGTGTGTGATGAGAGCCAGTGTGTGCTGACGGGTGAATGGACGTGATTAGTGTTTGAACGTCAGCTCGTTCTGTGTCATTACATTTGCTCCGAGGATTTTCCCTTTTTCTCTCTGTGTGTAATCTGACGCACCAGTGAAACAGCAGAAAGACCGGAGGTGCACCTGTGTTTGAGTGCCTGCAGTTAGTTTGCAAATTGCCTGGACATTACGTACGTCCACATGTGCATGCATGCATCTGTTTGAGAGCCCTTGTTTGGTGTCCATTTAAAGGGGTAGTTCAGTTTAAAATGAAAATTCATTTATTTACTCAGAAGAAGATATTTAGAAAAATCTCTAAATGTTTTTTGTTTTGTTTTTTTGCTCATATTAGGAAGGCCAGTGGGGTTCCATGTTGTTTTGGACCCCATTGACGTCCATTATAAGGACTCAGGTTTGCAACAGCATTCATTTTTAGGTTCCTTTAAAGTATATATGTGGTGCTGTTATAGAAGTCACTCGATGTTTTCCTCAATTACACTGATGTTTTGTTCTGACCATGAAGCTAATTACAATAAACAGCCCGTATACCTTGACAAAAGCCTCTCTGTTAAGTCCTTTCTGTCACTTTCTCATCAATGCTCACACAAGCAACCGCTTGTGAGTTTATAAAGGAGGTGACCGCACTGAAAGTCTTCACTGAATTTCACACTGCAATTCTATACTGTAAGTACACGGCATTAAAGCCTTTTAGTCACAGCTTTAGCTCAGACGAAGGGCCTTGAACAAATAGAGCTTCTGTGACTGTGATCTGCACCTCTGGCCGATCTACAGATGGGCCAATTGTGTTGGCTAATAAAAGGCATAGTGTGGTACTGTACAGCCAGATCGGTTCAGACATGACCTGGGCAGTGTCCCCTGGTTATACAGCTGCTCTCTCCGATGACTATCTCTCTATTTTCCTATTAGAGAATGGCTGCTCTGTTCAAGCGTCCCAGTTCAGCTTGTAGCCGTGACATTGATGGGGTAAAAGAGATTTAAAGATGCTTATATAATGGTGGTCGGTGAAACTCCTTGAGGATATGGCAGATGGAGTCTTCGTAATTGGGGTTTATATAATTTAACTCTGCCGCCATTTCAGTATGTATTTTACTCTAAGCTAATATTTTGCTTTAATCATGAAGTTATTCATCAGTGATTGATTTATCGATAATTAAAATAATCTAAAAATACAGTTTTACATTTCTTAATAATAAATATGAGTGAAAACTGGCCAGCACAATGTTAGAGTATTCTGGTGCTGGCTATTTAGTTAAAAAATCTAAATGTGATGGTGATATTGGATATTTTATTTTTTGTCAATATTTTTACATTTTTGAAATCATCTAAAACTCATTTAAAGTTAATCCTCAAAAAACAAGTGACACTGTTAAATGTAATTAGTAAATCTTAAATTGAAAATCCATTTTTTATACTTTATCATACTTAGTTACAATGTGTAAGTTCACTTGTGGCATTTGAAAATATTGATAGTATTTTTAATTGTTTTATTTATCACAAAAAGACATTTGAAAATACATTGTTTTTGTCCATTTTTGTGATGTGTATTCAAAGAGATGGTACGCAGAAACGGAAAGTTGCACAACCCATAAAAGGGTCTCTATCCCGAGGTGAAAGTTGACATCCGTTGAACACTGGGCTCTTGTGTGTGAAATATTGGCCCCTCTGTGGAGCACAGGAAGGGGGTGAGGGCACACATCACACACACACACACACACACACAGCCCACAGCCCACCTCTCAAGGGCTACGCAGATAAACTGTTTCCAAGCTGCTCGGCCGTTCTGTTTTTACTGGGATCAAAACATCATTCAAGGAGCTGTGCTTTCCAGGAGAGCCGTGTTAACCCCAGCTCTGTGTGAGCTCTCTTTCTTCATCCGTCATGTCCAGCTCTTCGCTATAACGATAACATACATACTGCTACGTGTGGTTAGGCAAAGTATACATGTGCCAAATGAGAACAGCGTACTGTGTTTTTAACTACTATGCACATAAGTGACTTGTGACTTGCATGAATGTGGTGCAGAATTTTGATGCCGATTTGAGCTTCTTGTTATGCAAAGCATGCAGGAATAATCACGCTTCGATGAAGTCACCATGTCAGATTGGGCTGGTGTTTCTTTTCTCATTTTAATAGGCTTATTCTTGTTGGTGTGAGAATGTGGATATTTTCTACACTTATATAGTCACTTTTGCATTTAAAGCATGCTTTAATTTTTACTTGATAGTAGAAATTTCACTAGCACAAAGTAGATGTTCGGTTGCTAAGGACAAAGGTTAAATATAATGTAATATTCAGAAAATATTTGACCCCAAAACGCAATTGACGATCACAGAAAACTGTGTAATAAGTATTCTTATAGTTTTTTTTTTTTTTTTTTTTTTTATGAAATGAATACTTTTATTCCTCAATGATGCATTAAATTAATCAAAACATCTACATCATTACAAAACAAAACAAAAAAACTGTTTTAAAGAAATGCTGTTCTTTTGAACTTCCTAATCCAAATCTGCATATTAGAATGATATCTGAAGCATCATGTAACACTGAAGACTGGAGTAATGGTGAAAATTCAGCTTTGCATCAAATTACATTTAAAAATATTTGTATAATTTTTTACTATATCATCTAATAATCATTTGAATGGTAGTGTGTATTATTGTATTTGTTTGTATATATGGGATTATTTCAATGTCAATGTCAATATTCGATTTGAAGGGTCAGAAAGAAGTTAAAAAATATCTACGAATTTTCAGTTTAGGAAACATTATGGTCTTTAGAGGAGTGAACTTCAATGTAAAAAAGTAGAATATTTGACCACTTTTACGTGTATTATGTTATTTGTATGGTCTTTATTTTTTAGAATTGAACTGCATAGTAATTTTATGCCTTAAAGGGGTCATTTGATGCTATTTTAAAGATCATTATTTTGTGTATTTGGTGTAACAGAATATGTTGACATGCTTTAATGTTCAAAAAGTTCATTATTTTTCAAATACTGTACATTATTGTAGTTCCTCTATGCCCCGCCTCTCTCAAACGTGTAGTTTTCTACAAAGCCCCTCTTTCCGACAAGTGCAGTCTGCTCTGATTGGCCAACTGACCCAGTGCATTGTGATCGACCAAACACCACAAGCACGCGTCGGAAATGTAACGCCCCTTACCATAATCGCGAGCTTCAGCTTTCAAGTTGGTTTTATCAGTTCAACCCCGAAAGGGGAACAGAGTCGCGTGACAGACAGAGATGATTCTCGTATGTATTTGCAGTACACAAGCCGCGGTTAAGACGATTTTTGACGGGCTGTACACTCCGCTGTGATGTGACCCTGTTCCCCTCACTCACACACACACACACACACACACACACACACAGACACGTTACGCACAACACTCTGTATTTGAACGGTCAATAGCAAATACTTGAACTAATAACAAACGTACTTACAGTCGCTGATTCAGAAGCGCCTTTTTTTTTTTTTTTTTTAAATAACCTTCGTGCATAGCCAGCCTTGTACTCTACTAGGTTCACGAAACTGTCGTCCAAAAAATGCATTGCACAAATTCGAACATTTGGGTTGTGCTGTTGTGTTGTAAACAAATCTTAACCAATGATTCCTAACTGCATCTACTTTCGGAAGGCCAAATAAAGTGCTTTTGCTTTTGCATAGAAACATACATCGTCTCCCTGACATGGCTGCATCAACACTACTGCAGTTACTGAAACCACGCCTGAACATTTGGACAACATTACGCAAATATTTCCACATCGTGACGTAGACGTGTGGGGGCGTGTTTGAATGAGCTGTTTTAGGGGGGCGTGGCAGAGTCTTAACTTTGATAAGGAATATCTCTTTGGTTTTGAGACTTTAGTCTTTGCAACTATAGGGATCTCATCTATGCACGAACAGCTTGTAACTCTCCAAAGAGAAAGGAAACTTTGAAACAGCATCATATGACCCCTTTAAACATGAGTAGTAGAAATAATACATCTTTGTCTTCACTTGAAATCGGCCTGATATCTCTATGATGTCCTCTGAAGCTGGTGTTACTCTATAAATCGTTGCATTATTAATGTTTTTGTTTCAGTTTGAGCTCGCAGTGTGGCATGATCTCGTGTTTCCTCTTCAAACAGCGGTCTAACGAAAACAAACAGTACACACACTGAGACGCTGTCTCCGCTTTTCACTTCTCATCGCGCGGCTCCACACAGGGAGGCTGCTTTAAACAGAGATGAGAGGAGATTATTTACCCAATGTCTGCTCTCAGGTTTGTGGCGAAAGAATGACAACTTGAGTGTGTTTGTTTAAACAACTCATCCGTTGGCTGATAGCTGACGACTTATAACGTATTTGTGTATGCGTGTACAGTTTTGCGTCATCCCAGGTCTGTTATAAGTGGTGTTGTTTGGCCTCAAAACTTAAAAGAAAGAGGCGCCACACGAAATGAGAATATAATTGACTGATGTGTTTAAATTATACACAAACGTTTGGCATAAATGCTGCGTGTTCTTCCATGGCAGCTGTGAAGAGATGCCGACATCTTTGGTGCTTTAAACCCCCAGCCACAAACAGGCCTGAAATTGACGCTAGGTTTTTGCCATGTTATTCTATTAAAGCAGGAAGTAAAGGAATAACAGTCAAACCCAGTGAAAGAATAACAAACCAGCGAGAAAATTGGATTCTCTCTTTGTCCTCACGCAGGCACGCACCGACCCATCCCCCTGCGGTACTATGGGCCGCTCGGACGTAAACTCATGGTCCAAGAGCTCTGGAATAACATGCTACATAAACAAGCCTGAAGAGCTGAGGTGAAGACAGCCAGTCTCAGTTTTGCAGTCACCCAAAACCCCTCCACACAGAGATGAATGAATAGAACAAGATTGTAAAGACAGGGAAGCTTTTGAATGTGGCCTTCTGCTGCAAATAAGACTCGTCTGGTCCAGATATGTCATCTCTGTGAACCGTAACGCTAACGTGTTGATCTCTTTGTGTGTAAGAAGAGTTGAGTACTGGCCTTTTACTTACAACAACACAGAAAATGGTGGGAGAAACCATCTTGCTCTAAACAAAACAACGGAGGGCCACAAGCTAAACTGGACTTACCGAGTGATTTTATGTGCTCTGTATTTGTAGTCACGTGACTAGTCGACTTCACATTTCCCACAAAAAATACTGACAAAAGCAAGAGCATCTCAGAGTGATGTTTACTGGATTTTGATATAATCTTTCCCGCCCAGTTTTATGTAACATTTGACCTGAACAGTGAAAGTCAACTCCTCTGTTTCAAAATGCTCTGGAAGCTGAAGATATTCATTTTATGTTTGTGTGCTGTCATTTAAGAGCAGCTGTACTTTAGAAGGCGTTGTTTAACTGAGCCAAACACTGTATTTAATTTGTGTACACTTTGTAGTTTAATAGCGAAGTCATGCAGGACGAGACAAAGCTGCCAAGAGAAAAGGCAGGACTGAGAGATGACAATGCAAATCTGTAGGCCATTGCAGAATTGATTTACTACTATAAAATGTTATATAATATACACTGCCGTTCAAAAGCTTTATGTCAGTAGGTTTAATGTTTACGGTCTCTTATGTTCACCAAGGTTGCATTTATTTGCTCAAAAATACAGTAATATTTTGTATGTATTTGTGATGAAAGCAGAATTTTCAGCATCGTTCCGCCAGTCTTCAGTGTCACATGACCCTTTAGAAATCATTCTAATATGCTGATTTGCTGCTCATGAAATGTTTTTGTTTACTGTTATCAGTCTTGAAAACAGTTGTTGTGCTTAATGCTTTTGTGGAAACGGTGATGCACTTTATTGAGGTTTTTTTTTTTTTTTTAACTAATAGTAAGTTCAAAAGAACACAATTTATTTAAAAATTATATTTTTGTCACTTTCGATAAATTTCTTGCATCCTTGCTGAGTAACATATTCATTTCTTTCAAAAAAGAAAAACCATAACTATATAAAAAAGAAAATTTCACTAATTTTTAAGGTGACCAATTTTTTTATTTCTATTTTATTTTTGTTAACGTTTTACTATAAGAGTACATGTTTTGTTTTGTACACTACTGATTTTTGAATATTATAGATAAATAGTACTGTAATTAATACTAAAGATTTTACAGTATTTTATTTTTTTAAGTTTTGTCCTGTTAAATATAATATATGATTACTTTCAATTAACCATTTTTTACACTCCTTTTTCTTTTAAAATATGAAAAAAACTGCATCATGGCACCAACATTTTCTTCAGAACTTGTAATAGTTTGTACTTAGCCATCACTTTCATCAAAAAAACAGAACCATATTTATTTTTATATTTTCATGGTAGGAAAAATAACAGTATACAACCAAAAAAATGCTGGGTTAAATACAACGCATGCTGGGTGAAATATGGACAAACCCAGTAATTGGGTTGTATTTAACCCAGCATTTTTTAGAGTGTAGTATCTGTAGTATTTTGGCAGAGACTTCAGTTATTATGGTAAAACTGGGTGGTATCATCTCTAAATGGCATGTGAATAGCAAAGTTGTATTTGCATTCAGACTGTGTTGACTTGTTCTGGTCTAAACGGTTTGTTTTGACAGCAGGGTGTGGTATGACAGTATCAAGTGTCTGTGTAAGATGGGTAAGTGATGACTGTGGTCGGTCTGTTTGTCTGTAGTTCCACACTGAGTTCTTATCTGCAGTTGATTGACAGAGACTCGCCTGGCCAAGTTCTTGTTTATCGTCATGCTCCATCAAGTTTTCCCATCCCCTGACCTGCAGATGCTGCAGAGCCATTTCACGCCACAGTTACGGCTCGCCACCCTGCAGAGTCACAGCGGCCGTAACACAACCGTCACAGGGTTCAGCGGACAAAACTCTCAGATCACTTCTGAGCACTTTTATGGCTTCTGTACCGCTCGGTTACTGGGATTTTGCAATGGCATGTTAAGAGTTGTAATGGTTCACGGTAAAATTACACTAGTCACACAGCATCCATGTGTTTGCAAAGAGGGAGTAACACTTACTTGAAGTTTGAATTCATAATACAATTTAAACATATTTGTAATGCATTGAAAGCATAACAGAGCTACAGTGTTTACATACTTATAAAAATCAACCCACTGATGATTTATTCTAGTTACGGTTGTCTCTGCACATTAATAAAAAATACTGAAATTTGAATTACCAAAGCTGTATCATAACTAAAAAAGCAAGTTTTATCAAAACAAACTGGATTTTGGCTTGACAAAGTCTTCTTTGAAAGTTTAAAAAGTTTTAAAAGTCTTGAAAGTTGATAAAGCAAGGTTTATCAAAAGAAACATTGAACTCTGGCTTGACAAAGTCTTGTTTAAAAGTTAAAAAAAAAAAAAAGTTTAAAGAGTCTTGAAGTTTAAAAGGCAAGTTTTGTCAAAGGTTTAAAAGTCTTGGATGGATGGATAGATTTGAAATTCACAGAAATTCATATAACTGTATTATTTGTAACTGAAAAAGGCAAGTTTTGTCAAATCAAACTTAGAATTTTGACTTGACAAAGTCTTGTTTGAAAGAAAAATTATAGATAGATAGATAGATAGATAGATAGATAGGTTCATCCATTCATTCATTCTGAACTTCAGAGAAAAGAGCATGCTGTGTGTTTTCTGTAGCAATGTTGCCAAATTGGCCAGGATGAGTTCTGGACAAATCAGTGAGTCATATGGTAATATCTTTCAACCGCACTACTGAGTAACTCTTGGAAAAAAGCTTCTGACCTTCAAGATTTCAAGATGTGGAAAACGAATCAAGATTTGTTCTTACTTCATTGCACGCCAAGAGTTTCTTCTTCTGCAGTATGTTTATCAGTGCTCTAAATGCCTTTCAGGGTAATTGTTTGTGCTGTTTGTGTCTTGTCCAGTTGTTCAGTGTAATCTGAGGAAGGCTTGAGAATCTGATGTCAGTCCGTCCAGCTGTACTGACATGTCTGTGTCTCTGAACAGCTGCAGAAAGGCTCTGCACCAGCAGGCATTCCACGCCACTCACTCAGGCCACGCATATCATTTTATTGTGTCTGTTTGGGACCCTGCATGTTTGAAGTTCCTTGTCATGCCCCAGTTACAACAGTCCTCTTCCATTGACGCCAACTGGCCAAGTGCGGCCCAGAAAATACCATGAACAGATCTGGGAAATGGTGTTTATCACCAGCTATAAATGTGTCATATTGCTGCCTCTTGTGCTTTCTATCTACCATAGTTTCTTGCAAAATACAGTAGTTTCTTCAGTTATTGTGTACCACATCTGAAATCCTAATTGATTGATATTCATTAATTGAATATTTGATTTTTTTTAATTCATTAATGTAATATTTATTTATTTTTTACTATTTTGTTTTTAATATATGAATGTTTTGAGTATTATACACTACCGTTCAAAAGATTGGGGTCGGTAAGATTTTGCAATAGAAATATCTTATATGTACCAAACCTACATTTATTTGTTCAAAAAATACAGTTAAAATGATATGAAATATTATTACAATTTAAATAACTTATTTTATATACATATATATATATATATATATATATATATTAGGGATGTTCATTTTAACCATTTAACTGTTAACCGACCGATAAGATTTTTGACCGATTAATACAATCAGTTAAACAGTTTAAAGTCACTTATTTATTTATTTTTTTCAGTAATTTATCAATATTTTAAAAGTTTTGCTGTATGGTTAAAATAAGCTATGTGTATAAAAAACAATAAGTTTTTTAGAGAGAGAGAGGAAAAGCATAAGTCGCCTATAAGTCGCATTTTATTGTTTCATTCAGAAATAGGCCGACGCAAATTACAAACATTATAATAAACACTGTAAACATAGCTAGGCTATTTTAGTTCCCCTCACTCCACAACAAATCCTTTCAATTAACAGTAGGCTATTTAGAAAAGAAGAAGAATTAAAAATGTAAGAAGCTAGCTATATAAACGACAAACCAAAACGAATTCATTTAGGCTAAAACGAACCTGAAACCAATGTTGGGTCTCTCGTTCGACACAGAATCAAATGTTTCCATATTCGCGATGTATTTGAATGCCAAAATATTATTTACCTTTTATGTAGGCCCGCTTCACGCGCGTTCCAATATCCACGTAAAACAAAATGTTTTGCATAACTTCACGGCGGTACAGTGATAACACTTAACGGTACAGATTTTACTACATATTTAAACTGAGCAGTGTGTTTTTTTCCATATGTTTGACTGATTGTTTTTTATAATGATAATGAACAGGCTGCATTGCCAAGGTAGAATGCTTAACTGTGCGCGCGCATGCGGCGCTGGTGCAATCACTTGATTTTTTTCCCCTTCTAACAGTCGAAGCAACTAGTCTTTTTAGTCATGAAGATAATTGGAATTGTAAAAGGTTTGCTTTTATTTGTGTACATTCACAATAAAAACAAATCTTTGCGCTTTTGTAAAATAAGCCTAAAAAAATAGGATGCCACTTTCTGCTCTCTGGTTTCCTTTCGCGCAGCGCAAAAATGAACCGAAACTCTGCATAGGCGACTTGTTGCACAGTTTTTCTTTCGTTTTTTAAAATTATTAAGTGAAAACATTTCTCCTATAGGCCTGTTTATTCGTTATAATACATAGCGCCTAGCTTTATGTTTTTCTCGGCTCGCAGAAGCGCTGCAGGCGTGTGATGTGATATGACCACGTAAATCCTCATGTTCTGTTGTTTGCTGCTTTTTGCGCATGTAAAATTAATCCTCGGAAAACAAATGTTAGTATTTTTAACGGGTCACAGACACTTATTCTAATTTAAATCGGTTCCAATTTAAAATAATCTTGTCGGTTAACGGTTAATAATCGGTTAACGAGCGTCGGTTGTTGGTTAGGAAAAATAACCAAAATGAGCATCCCTAGTATATATATTTTTTTTTTTTTTTTTTTTTTTTTTTTTTTTAAGTGTAATTCAAAAGTAAAAGTGTAATTCATTTCTGTGATTTTTTTTTTCTTTTTCTTTTATCTTTTTTTTTATCTTCCACTTCTTATCAATGTTGTGTTGCTTAATAATTTTGTGGAAGCGTTGTTTTAAGGATTCTGTGATGAAAGTTCAAAATAACAGCACTTATTTGAAATTGAAATCTTTTGTAACTGTAAATGTCTTTTTAATGTCTTAATTCATTGCTGAATAAAAATGTAATAAAATTAATTGCTTAAATTCTTATTGACCCCAAACCTATAAACGGTATAGTGTATACAATTTTTTAATATTATGTAGCATTATATTTATTATTTTTAGTATTAATATTTAAAGTTTGTATAATATTTTTGTAATTTAATGTAATTTTCCAATTTTTACCTATCTTTCACATCATTTACCAAACCCTTGGGCAGATTTTCAGTGAATAATGAATTTGTATTTTTGCTGAACTACAACATACCTTCAATTTGCAGTATTTAAGCTATTCATAAGTTGACTTTCTATAGCGAGTAAACACTATGGCTTGGTTTGAGTGGCTTGACATGCTTGACAACTACTGGCTCCACCAATGACATGAGTTTGGGGGCGGGAACAATCTGTTTATCTGACCAATAGCAGATGAGGCAGTGTTTGGGAAACCTGTTCGAAACACATTCATTATTTTGGAATTGCTTTTGAAATTACTCACTGCAGCTTTCAGCCATAGTCATAAACACTGTTGTGCACATTTTGTTAAAAATTCAATAAAAATTAAAAAAAATTCCTTGACAGACTGCAAACTCTCACTCTTTCTTTGCTTTGGGAGATGTTGCAGCAGGCGTATCGTGCAGCCCGTCTCATCCTGTCAAGCGTGAGATCAGGCGTAGCGATAAGGTTCCCCTCACAGATGGATGAGTGGAGATGAGAGGGATAGACTTTTGAAAATGAACCGGGTTTGAGTGCGGCTGTGCGCTCCAATAGTCATCACCTCTTCACCCCTGACTCCTCATCTGCCAGACGGAGTGAAGAGGGGGGCTCATCCCTGGAGCAGGGCCGCTTTGATCAGCCGAGCCAGGCAGAGGCGCTAAGCCACGCGGCAGAAGGCCCTGTCTCTGCTTTCACAGGTGGAGGAGCAGGCTTTCATGGGAGAGCTCCCGTTACAGTGCGCAGAGGTTTCGTGGGGTTACAGCCTGGGTTTGTGTTTGAAGTTGGGCTGAGTGGAAGCTACAGCCGTCCTGTCTGAGCAGATGGACAGATGTGTGTCCTCCTGTATGACGCATGCCACTTTACAGGAAACTACATGCTCCTAAGTAATCCTGCTGTTGGAGGATGCAGAGATGACTAGTGTTTCAGATGTGATTAGTTGGTGAAATGCTCTTTGCGGTGGACAATTCTGGCTGTGAAGTGGCGTTTGCTCTGAAAAATATATGATAATGATATATCACAAACCAACTGCATTCTGTTTAATGCGCAGTTTACAACTGACCTTTTTTTTAAAGAAATGAATACTTTTATTCAGCAAGGATGCATTAAATTGATTGAAAGTGACAGTAAAGACATGAATAACTTTATATTCATCAAATAATCCAAACGAAAAGTTTATCACTGTTTCCACAAATATATTAAGCAGCACAACTGTTTTAAACATTTATAATAGTGAGAAATATTTCTTGAACATTAAATCACCATATTAAAATGATTTCTGAAAGATCATGTGAAAATTCAGCTTTGCCATCATGGGAATAAATTACATTTTAAAATATATTCAAAAAACAGTTATTTTAAATTGCAATACTATTTCACAATTTTAATGTTTTTACTGTGTTTAATCAAGTAAATGCAGCCTTGGTGACTTTTTTTTAAATATTGAATAAAATTACCAACCCCAAACTTTTAAAATTATTAAAAAAAAAATATTATATACAAATATAATAATGCAGTAAAAAATAAATAAATAAATAACAGTTAAAAATGAATATTCAATAAATGAATTAATTCAGATTTTAGAAATAGTACAGCAATTATTGATGAAACTGTATTTTGCTAGATAAACTAACAAATATTATCTTCTTATATGCATTATATAAGAAAAATGTTGCATATATATATATATAAAAAAAGCTTTTATTTGATTTGTTTACAATTTTTGTATTTATATTAGTTTTTTAGTTAGTATTTGAATAGCAAACATCAATTGTAGAGGCGAAGAATATATATATATATATATATATATATATATAGATAGATAGATAGATAGATAGATAAAGATATATATATAGAGAGAGAGAGAGATTTATAGATGTATAGCTATATGTGTATATGTAAATATGTATGTGTGTGTATATATATATATATATATATATATATATATATATATATATATATACAAGCAATAAGGCATTTTGCTTCACACTGCTTTCTGTTTCATGCTGTAACGCCTGAATTCTTGTGGCTTATTACTTTATTTTATGCTGGTTTATTCAGTTGTTTCACCACTTTGACAAGGCTCAGTGTTTCATTTCATAGGTGAGTGTTTGTGGCTAGAGCCAGACAGTCATGAGTCTCTCTCCACTCATCTGTTTCCTATCAGACCTGCTCTCACTGCCAACCTGTCAACCTCACCCTCTCCCTCTCTTCCTCTCCTTTCTCCATCTCTCCTCTCCTCCCTGCGGGTGTACTGGAATGGACCCCAGTGTCCTATCAAAATCCTGGCTCACACTCGATTTCCTACAACCAGCCCAGCATCTTGAATCTATCAGCGCTGTCACATGCGCCTGCTGCTCCAATGTAGATCCCAGGATTGCGTCCAAATGCTGCCACCTAACATCTTCTCTGCTTTACCATCCTAAAAGGATGTCCCATCATGCATTGCAACAGATCTGTGTGTGTGTGTGCGTTTGCCAGCGATACGTTTCAATCACACATAGATGCCTTTCCATCACTCCCCCTCATTCCAGATAATTTTGGCTCTACAGACAGATGCTGTCCTGTTCACAGATGGCTGCGAGTCCGGGCTGCTCGCCCACAGGCGGACCCGGGCACCCCTCAGAGACCGCTGAGGCCCCCACATACCTGCGATACGCTCGGCAGGCCTTCAACAGAGGAGCGTTCCAGACTGAAACGGTTTGATTGGAGCTGACGGCTTACTTTTCAAAGGCATGCCTGTTAATGACCAGATCTGAAGGTGTGCTAAGCCAATATAATGCTTTGCTGGCTGGGGCAGATAGTAAATAGTTTTCAGGTAAAATGTCATGTGATCTCCCTCAAGTCTGCTTGATTTCAGGCTGCCATTATAGAGTTGAAATGGTCTGTGGGAGTGTGACGCTGCATGAGAACGCAGATCTAACGTACAGCTGGCGGACACATCAAGAAAGGGTGTGGACAATTAAAAATCGTTTTAAAGGAGCTTCGTGGGATTTCTCTTATTTTTGCATTAAATTATGTTTATCTGACTCAGTGCAAGCCCTGGGAGAGTTTCTAAATGCTCTTTTGAGATATTTAAAGAGATCATATCATGAGAAATTTTGTTTTCCATGAACTTAACTTTGATGCACCATGAAAACAAAGTGACTATAAAAAAATTAAATTCAAAAAGACACAAAGCAGCAAAAATTTAACTGAAAAAAAAAATAATAATAATATATATATATATATATATATATATATATATATATATATAGTAGGATTCAATGGAATAAAAAAATCACTCAGAGAAAAGTTAGGAAATTTAATAAATTATTACAAAGAAATGACAACACTTAGAATAAAATTTGACATTTTGAAGAAAGACCTAAAAAGTATTTTCTTGTAAAACATGCTGCATAGAAAATCTTATTTTTACAGCATAGGAAAGAACAGCTTATTTTATCAAGCGTTTTTAGCTATATTTTTCAGTTTGAGTGAGACATTTTGGATTGTTTTGTAATTCTGTCATAATGTAATGCAGCTGTTTGCAAAGAAAGCTATATTGGATCAGACAGCAAACTCATTTCATGCTCAAAGGCGGCATTTACTTTGTCTAAAAGCAGCAGGAGCAAAAATGCCTGCTCAGTTTGAAGCAGGAGATGGGAATATGGTCATGAAAAACTTTGTAATATAATGGTTTAATGATTGTTTTCATAAAAATGAATATTATATTAAGGCAATACAGCAATACTAATACTAATTCAATTAAAGTTATTTATGACTTTTTTTGGTGCAAAAAACGCATTTGAATAGCATAAATGGACCTTAATGCAGAGAAGAAAAAATATCTGACACTTTTTAACCTGAGTGCTGAGTTATTTTGCATGTTTCATTGTGGAAATAGGACTGTAGTTGGTATGGTGAGAAATTAAGCTTATCACCAAACTTAATTCTTCATTATACATTCAAATTATGATCATTATACTATTTAAACACCATTATACCATTACAGCCACTTAGCTAAATGATTAAATCATTTTAGTTCAATTTCTAAAGGTCATCTGATGCATATTTTCTTTAGTCAATTGTAGTATTGTCAGAGTAGTGTAAAAATAGGACTTAATTTAGTATTCTAGAGGTAACCGTCAATGGGCTGAGTCAAAAAGGACGTCTGTTGTTTTTCTTTTGTGTTAAAGGAAAGCTCATTAAATCAGAGTTTGGCGAGAGAAAGGCCAGCCTGGCAGAGCTCTTTCTGGAGCAGAGCCGATTTCTCAATTATTTTACCTTTCTGTTTGACCTGCTTTGAAACTGGTCCATATGAGGTTTTTTTTTATTCTCAGCCATTTTTGAGGCTCGGTCTCTGAAGGTCCCCGGGATTCTCTTGGGACAAATAACCTACTTATCTAAAAATAACCATCAGTCCAAAGGAGTGTCCACATCAGTTCACTGTCTATGGCTTTATTCTGGCATGCTTTTGAAAGCCCTGATCAACGTGACTCCTGTGAAATGCATCTTTGCTGGATGGAAAAGTTGTGTTAATATATTATAACGCAGTGTTGCCAGAAAACTGACTCACAGAAATCCCTCTGTAGCAAAGTTTAGTTGTTCTGCTCTGGTCTAAGTGTGTGAGAGAGTATATGAGAAGATTCATGTTGCTGTTCTTTAACCCTTCAGTTATGCTGGGCTAATATAATCGATCCAGCAGATGGTGGCAAATATTAGATTAAATTCTAAATATCATTAAGCAGAATGTAATACAGTCAGATTAATAGTTTGGGTAAATTTATCTAGGTCACATTTCACCCCAATATCAGAAGAAAAAAATAGGGGATTATATTATGCTAAAAAAGAAATATACATTTACACATTTTGCATGATTGTTGCTATCCAACAGGTGGTGGCAATATTACATTAAACTTCCTAAATGCCATTCAGCAGAATATAATAGAATCCGATAAAAACGAATGTTTTTAACCAGTTCATGTATATCTCATGAAAAATGTCTAGCTCACATTTGACCCCAAAGATGAAAGGAAAAAAAAAAAACATAAATGTAATAAAAAATCAGGTTGTTTTGTACATTTTTACATAATTAGTTTTATAATTAAAATATTAATTTAATTTTTAAGTACATTGTCCCACACATTCACAGTACTGTTATGCATCTGGTTTTTATTTAATTCATTCATTCATTTATTTATTTTAGTTTTATTTCTGTTTTTAGTGATTTTCATTACTCTGATTACTGGGAATTTATTTTCTCTTATTTATATTTCATGTTTTTATTTTTCTCGTTTTATATTTTATAATGCAAATTAAAAAAAAATTACAGTATGGTAATGAGAGCTTAAGGAGAAAAGTTGGTTACACTTTATTTTAAGGTGTCCTTGTTACAGTATAATTATATATTTACGTACTGAGTAATATTAATTAACTACATGTATTTAGTATATGGTTAGGGTTAGGATTAAGGTTTGGTCTTGGGTTACTTGCATGTAATTATGCATAATCTATTGTTATTACAATAGTAAGTACATGTAACGTGTAACAAGGACATCTTAAAATAAAGTGTTACTAAAAAGTTTTTAATCGTCATGAAAATAATCTCACAACACAAAATAATCTCTTTTTTCTCATTGTACCCATTAGAAACTTCTGTGTTCACCTGCCACATTTTGAGCAGTAATCATTGTATTTTTAGGCTTTTGTTTGTTTGGGGGAGAAATACGACCCAGTTGTGCTCCTGACAAGGTTTCATGAAATTCACCTCTGGGCTGACGTGACATTTAAAGGATTCTGATGGCCTACAGTGGTCTTAAACACTGGCCTTGTCTTTGGGATGTTCTGATACAGTGTCCAATGCTTTTAAAGAGGCCTTGGAGGGAGAATGGGGGAGGTTTCTCCAAATGAAGACGGATAAGATCTTTCTCTGTTCTCTTTCACTCTCTCTCTCTCTCTATCTGCGGCCCTGAGCAGTGGCCTCGCTGACCATATCTCCTCTCGGCTCCTTGACCCCTGTGTGTAAGGTTATGGCCCGGCTTCTCCGCATGGGAGTCCTGCCTGCTCTCTAAGCCCAGCTCTGTGTTCCAACCTCTCCAGCAGATCCAGATGAAAGGAGCATTGAGAGGCCGTCCCATCACCCCAAGCCCCCCTCCTTGGATGGACCAAGAGAGGGGGATGAAAGCTCCTCTCTGGCCGAATGCAAATCCAACCAAACCCTGCTGCTAGATCTCTTTATCAAGAGATCTACCGAGAGGATGGTCCACGTGACCCCGGTTTCCAACTGTACCCGAAGCCCCCTCCCAATCCAGGCCGTGGTTCCCTCTCTGGGATGTAGGGTGGGGTCACGTGGACCCCTATCCAAAGGTCGTAACCTCTTGACTCTCAATTAGCACTCCCTGTATTCAACGCTGCTCTTGTTTCTGAGGTCGGGACTGATGGAAAAGTGGAGATGGGTGGTGGGCGGCACTTTGCAACACAATGCTTCAATCGGCGGCCCATGCGGCTTTCCTGAGCGGTGCTGTAAACAAGCTCAAAGAAAAGGATTAGTTAAGAGCCATTGAAGGCTTTGATTGACTTAAGCTGTCTTTAGGGGATAGGAAGTTTGATGGGGTTTTAAATGCTCCGAGGACGACCCCAGCTCCACCTGGTCTCATGAACGGAGGCTTGCGGCTCAGCGGGGTTATGTCAGGAGGTCTCCACCTGTGGAAAAAATCCCTATAAATCAAACTCGACCTGACATTTATCCAAAGGAACAAGCCTTTGGCTGTATTCCACAGAAATAAGGCAGGGAAGATAGTATAATTAATTTATGGACCATTTATCTGGCTTTGACACACTGATTCATGTGTGTGCATTTGATGAAAGAAATCATAGCCGACTCTTTAAACACACACCCTGTTTCTTAGCCTTGTATGATATTTATCTTGTTTTAAACCTGCATACCCTCATATGATTGATCTCGGCTCTTTTTAGAGCATGGGAACGATACAGTGATGTCACTCTAAGAAAGCTGAAGGAATGCTGAGTGCTGTTAACACTGTATTTAGCTCTGTAGTCAGCACTTCCTTTACATTAAAGAACATCATCTATCTCATTTGGTTCAAGCCCAGTCAGGTTATGAACAGCCTCATCTTTGTACTTATTCTTGGTCGTTTCCCGTCGTTAATCTTGGATTTCCGGATTCAGTTCCAGTTTAATTATATGTTAATTCAGTTGGAAATATATTACTTAAAGTCAATTTATTTGGACTTATCACATGATCTTTCAGAAACTATTCTAATATGCTGATTTGGTGTTCAAGAAACACTTCATATGTAGAATTCTGTGAAAGATTCATCAGACTGATTCAAACAACGACTCCTGCGTTTTGGAGATGATCCATTACAAGCTCAAAAGAGTCATTTGTTCTTGAATCCATGAATCAGAGTCATTTTGTTTCGCCTTATCTTTTTGCTTTCCAAAATGAACTGGTTTAAAAGAGCTATTTGTTTGTGAGTCATTTAATGCTAGTTCTGCTCTGTTTTTGATTCACAAAAAGAGCCCGTTTAAAAGTTATTTGTTTGTGAATCAGGCACTGGTTATGCTGTTCTGCCTTTTTCACAGTTGAACAAGGTTGAGATTTTAATTCACAAGATCATTGTGTTCATCGATTGAGGATAAAGAACATTTCACAAAGCATTTTCCTAAAATAACCCATCCTCAATCCTCTTGTTTTATGCCTTCCAGTCAAGTCCTGTAAGTTTGGGTTTTAAAACATGTCTGACATTGGCTTGCAGCAGGGAAAGTTTGAAGGTGAATGCCTCTCTTTAACATCTTGTCATGCCTTTAGGGGAACTGAGGGGAGGGTATGTGTGTAACTGCATTCGAGTGTGTAGTCTTGTGTGTGATTCTGTAGCTCTAGCCCAGCTGTGCTCATGTGATGTTCTCACCTCTCCTTCCCAAAGCACAGAAACACATTTGATTTTTTTATGCAAATGAAGGAATTTGCTCTTTGGTGCAGTTAAATGCTGTCCAAAATTCAACATTGTTGCATGCGATTAAATTAAAAAATGCATATGAATATTATTCATTTTAATATTTATCACACATTTAGTATGTATATTATTATTATTATATTCTTTAAGCCTTTTAAAACCATACTACAGCTTTGCCTGAGAAAAGTCTGTCACTGCAGTTTTTTGTGCCAGTCTTGCAATATAGTTTATTTCACCGTGTGTTTGTTTCTCCCCAGACTTGCCCAGGTTGAGGAGACTTTCAGATGACACATTTTTTGGGGACAACGAGAAAGGTAGTATAAATAGTTTGCCATGTCTTGATTGCTTTCAGTATAATTGGCTTCATTTTATCACATTGCCTCTTATTTGAATTCTTTTCTTGTTGTTGTTGAGCTATTTCACACAGTACAGCACAGAGACCTTTCCAGAGACTTTATAAAACACTGCCAGACAGCTTCATTCTTGACACTCCCAAACCTCTAAGCAGCCAGATGAGAGCGGAGAAAAGACAGGGTAAAGTAGAGTAGATGTAAGAGGTCAGGAGAGGGGGGAGTTTGACTTATCTGTCCATCCTGAGAGCTTCAAATGGGGTTGAGAACTCTGTTAAGTGTTTGCAGGTGTCTTCTTAGAGGAGGTTTGATACTGTGTTTAATACATTCAGACATTGAACATACTGTACACTCATGAGTCATTTTTTCCCGATGCTCCATTTCTTCGGAATGACTGCATTCCCAAATTGTGTCAGATTTGTGCCTCTTTTATCACCTCCATGTGTCTGTTTTGTTCTTCCCTGGATCTCTGCTTGAAGGATTTGGCTTTCTGCAACACACCATCTCTGAAAGTCATGCAGTAGTTTGTCTCTTTCAGCTGAGTTTTCATTGTCTATAGTGTGATATTTTAAAGCTGCGTTGACGGATAAGGTTTGACCTTACCAACTGGTCCTCTGCAAAAACAGATACCAATCTCTCCTCTGTGAGTTCTGGTACTGCTTTGAGATTTAAAGGGATAGTTCATGCAAAAATGAATGTTCTGTCATCGTTTACTCACCCTCACGTTGTTTCAAACCTGCATGACTTTGTGTCTTCTGCAGAAATGTTTTTTCTACTTGACAATGCTGCCCAGTTTGTAAAGGTTTGTCATCTTTTTTCTGTCATTAATATATGAGGAGTAAGTAGGACCTTGAAGAGACTGTTTGTGCCAGACAAGATGCTAACATACTGAGATGTCTTGTGAAAGTATAGAAGTTGCAAAAGCATGAATAAGTGATGGAGCTTTTAGGGTGTTGTCTTTTGAAAGGAAGCACCGTCCTTAATGGGTCTATAGCATCAGGTCTTTGTCTTACAGAAGCCAAAGAGACTTTTTTGTGCCTCCAGGTTTCATCTTTCAATAATGTAATATTTAGAAGGATTTTGTGTTATCTTTTTAGATGTGTTCTGTGTGTAGAACAAGATGAACATGACAAATTTAGGAATAGTTCACTCAAAAATGAAAATTCTATAATTCTCATGTTTTCCAAATATCGAAGATATTATTTTGTATTGTACAGTAAACGCTTAAAAGTAGGTTTCACAGCAATGCCATAAAAAAATTTTTTGGTCCCCAATGAACATTTCGGTGAACAGTTCTTAAAATAACTTTTTTTTTCTTTGTCTGAAGAATATTTTAATTATCTAAAGAACATTTTCCACTATAAAGAACCTTTTGTAGAATGGAAAGGTTTTATGGATGTTAAAGGATCTTCATTGAAGCAAAGATGTCAGTGAAGAACCTTTATGCCAGATTGATCAGTGATAACAACATTGGTTCTCACGAGCAATCATAACACATCTGAATGTTTTCATGCACTTTTCGTCTGTTCCTTTCATTTATAGGTGAACTTCTCCTTTAAAATCATCTCCTTTTTTTAATCATGTCCCCAAATGACCCCTGGACACTCGGCACTGTTCAGAATGTCAGAGTTGAAGTAAGACAATTATCCCATTGTTGCAATGGTTTGATTTTTGTTCCAATCCTAGACTCTCCGAGGATATGCAAAAATTTTAGGCAAATGTATTTTTTGTTTTGCTTGGTTTCAAACCATTTTAAACTCCCAACTGCAGAGTACAATTATGTAAATGTCTTCCATTTTACGCTAGAGGCCATTTTTATCTTCTTGAGGTTGTGTGTTTAAAGAAAATTATTGTTTGTGAAGATTTGTACTGATATCTTTTCAAAGCCTCTTATTAAGTACTCCAATTCCAACAATATGAGACTTTCCCAATACACTGACGTCTCTGTAGTCTTCAGCCAGGCCGTTTCAGTGGCACGGTAATGTCTCTCGACTCAAGTGTGTTCTTGGCTGTGTACTTTGGGTCTTTTCACACAGATGTGAATGTTTGTTAAGGCCCACACAGAAAATGAAATTATTGGCTTAGCCCTGAAAAAGGGATTTTTTTTATTTTTTAAATTTTTGTAGAAAAGCTGTTTGATAGCCAGTTTGTTTTATTTATTTATTTATTTATTTATTTGAGTAACTTGTTTTGTAGATGTTTGCCTTATTTAAATTTTTTGTTTATTTTGTATTCATCTATTAATTTTTCTTATTTTATTCATTTTATTATTTATTTTCTTGAGAATAATATATATACAGTATATATATATATATATATATATATGTATGTATGTATGTTATTTTTTATTTTTTTAATTGTTTAGTCTGAAATTTAATAGTATAGAAAATACTATTAGTCTTTTCCAAAGACATTGTTCCATATTCATCTGCTACTCTCGTTTATATAAACACAAAGTCTAGACTTTCTTTGAGGGGCTTATTTAAAAAAAAAAAAAAAAAAAGTAAGTGTTCATTGAATGCTGTTTACTGATTCATGACACCAACTATCGCGCTCACTTGAGTCTGAATAGCTCTGGGCGGCTTACATGTACTTCAGCTTAAAATAAGTTTTTGTTTCTGTTGGCGGAAAAACTCCCACTCTTTTCATATGTCTATTCCTCTGTTTTCATTCTTTCCCTTTCACTGCCTTCATTTGCTCTCTCCCTCCACCCTGAGGTGTTGTAGTCAGTCTGTAGTGTTTGTAGGCCACAGGGTTTTCCAACAAGAATCTGTGCCAAACCTGGCCCATCTGCTCCACAGAGGCCGTGTTCACTGCAGACGGCCATAAAGACACACTACAGCAAGCAAATATGCCCCAAGGACTTTTACCTTTGAATATTTGTGTGAAATAACATTACTTATTCAGTCCTCTTTCTTTTTACAGTACGACATGAAGGTCATCGCATCCAATGTGAATGAGTTTCAGCCTCTTCTCAATGTCTTAAAGGGACAGTTCACCAAAAAATGAAAATTGTCATCATTTACTCACTCGTTTACATGATTTTCTAAACTTTTTTGACTTACAACACAAAAAGAGATGTTTATAGGTGCTTTTGCCATACAATGAAAATGAATGGTGACCATGTTTGTCAAGCAAGATTATATGTGAATAATAACTTCAATTTTAGTCTTTTTCTCACACAAAGCTATTGTATGGCTTCAGAAGAATTAAAATATGATGTATGATTTATATGGACTTCTTTTGTAGTGCTTTCATGGTCTTTTTTGTGCTTTTTGAAGCATTACAGTCACATCTTGGTTGTAGTATGAACATTCTTTAAAATTTCTCATTTTGTGTTTTATGGAAAAATAAACTCATACAGGTCTGGAACGACATCAGAGGGAGTAAATGATGACACAATATTCATTTTTGGGTGAACAACCCCTTTAATGAGGATATTGCCATATTTCTGGCTAGGCTTGTGCTTATTGGCTTTTTATTACCTGTTCAGGTTATTTTGCCAGTGCTGGCAACAGACAAAAGACAAATTACAGTCCAAATTATGATGAGTCCATATTTTCCACGTGGAAGTGCATCACCACATGGTCTTATTACAGTCGATCCATATCAAATGTTTAGATCTGTAGGGGTTTTTCTTGTTATTATGTTCAGGTTATGATTCAGTCATTAGGCGTGAAGTGGCTTTTATTATTCATCTATTGAACGAATCTGATTGTGTCAGTTTGCTTTGAACACACTCCAGTAAAACCATGTGCAGGCTGTTCAGTCTGTCCAAGCCAATGAAGCTCAATATTTGTGGGAGGGAAATTATGGGAGAGGCTCATTGTAAAAAATAAAAAAAAAATAAAAAAATCTCTTTAGGTCTCCTAGTAAATGTTCTGCAGTTCAAATTGATATCTTGTGGATCAAAGCATACTGGAAAGGGTTTTTAAAGGAGACATACCATGGAAAACATTACATTCCTTGCTCTTTTGAAATAAAAGAGTTTGATTTACTATATAGATGTACTTCAACATGCTCCCTTCACAATATTTGTAGATACTAAAGCTACGGCCTCCCAGAAATGGGGTCATAATAGCAAAAAGATTAATATATGATGAACCACATTAAAAGTTATATCTATTTTGTGTGTGTGCGTGTGTGTGCGTGTGTGCGTGTGTGCGTGTGTGCATAAAATTGGGTTGGTATCTTGAAGCATCTTGGAGACGTCGCCACAGTTCTTCTGGATTTAGTCTGTCTCAGTTTGTTCTGTTTCTTCATGTCATTCCAGACAGAGTGGATGATGATCAGATCTCTGTGTGGAGCACTGGCTGCTGTCAGACAAAAATCTCACTGGATTATTACAATTAATGGCAAAATGAATGTTTGGAAATGTAAACTGATATTTCCTACTGACACACTACAGTAAAAGATAGAAATACAGTAACTGACTTAAAACCATTTTTACCACTGTATATGCTACTGAAACCTCTGCCTTTTCTTGAAATTGAGATTTATACATTATATAAAAGCTGAATAAATAAACTGTTAGTTGATGTATTGTTGAGGTGCAAAAATATCAAAATATTGAGAAAATCTCCTTTAAAGTTTTCCAAATGAAGTCCTTAGCAATGCATATTACTAATCAAATATTAAGTTTTGATATATTTACGGTAGGAAATTTACAAAATATCTTCATGGATTATGATCTTTACTTAATATCCTTTTTATTTTTGGCATAAAAGAAAAATCGATAATTTTGACCCATACAATATATTTTTGGCTATTGCTACAAATATACCCGTGCTACTTAAGACTGGTTTTACACTCATATAAGACACATATAATATATTTATATATTTGTTTTAAAGGTACAGCAATGCAAGAAAGCTTGACTAACAAAGTAAAACTCTGTAGTCGTGTAGAACATGTCCCCTTTATGCCGTATTGCTGAGCTTGATTTTCTTCACCAGTGACAATTGTCTAACAGCTTGAGAAAACACACAGGAAAGAGCATCATCCTCTGTTGTATGTGTGTGTGAGTCTGAATCGCAGCTCCCTGCTGATCTCCATCAGTGTGTGCCCGGTGGTCCCGCAAGGGTCTCTGTTCACTCACACTTCCTCTCCTACATGCCCCATTGATCTGGGTAAATGCCCACCCAGCCTCTGCCTGCTGCCCCCCCCAAACACAGAGGAAATGACTGATGAGTGTTTGTTTGTGTGTGTGTAAGTGTGTCATCACCAGGCCAGTGTAACGGTTATAAAAGATGTCCTAATAAGCAGCTGATGTCAGTGTGTTCAGATGATGAGTTCATGGTCCCATTCAATGTTATTAACTGGAAAGCCTTCATTATTTGGGCTTAATAGGATGACTTAATTTCATTGAAATGTTAGAGTTTTTTAGCAAATGTAGCACTTGGAATGTGTTTTTTTCCAAAAGTATTCATTTCTTTACAAAAAAATGACCCCAAACTTAGTGACCCCAAATAAGTTATATATATTTGATATCTTGTTTATATGATGTTTTTGCATTGTTATAAGCTTGTTGTTTCACCTGCTGTTTTTAAAATGTTGACCCATCTGTTTTCCCACAGGTGAAGACATTTTTCTGCACACAGAAGGAGGAGGAAGTGATGTCAGAGTGATGTCAGTGAGGCTGCCGTCAGTCAAACAGGATCAAGAGTCTGTCAGCCTCAGCTCTGTTGAAGGCGATACAGACTCTTCCGCTAATGATGTGTTTTAACAGCGACGACCCTGTGAAACCTCTCTGACAGGAAACTGCTAAGTGCCTCAAAGGAAGGAGATGTTCTCAGCCTTAAATTATTCACATGACAGAAACTCATATTTGGATGACAGTTAGTGCAAGAGCTACAATGGACTTTGTCTCTTGCATCGCTGTTAAATGAAACCATATGTGCTGTTGTTTGCTGTGTGACTACATTTTTATACAAATAAATTTTAAACAAATCGGTATCATCTTGAACATTTTTTGTTTGCATTTTGAAAACTTTTTAATTGAACTTTTCATAGTTTCGTCCCAATTCTCCTCAGGTTTACGTCATGTGTCGGGTTTTTTCTGTCCAAGCGGGGCTGTACTCTGTCATGCATTACTTCATGAGAGAGGTTTTTCACATCATTAGTCTCAGACTGCTGTTTCTCCCATTAAAGGGGAGATAGAGAGAGATAGCCACTATCAGATGCTGCTTTGCAGTGTCCTGCACTGATGATGCCTGTCTAATAAGCATCCTGTTTCCTTTTCAGCACTCAAGACATGATGAAGTCTGGAAGTCTCGCAGAACCAGACTTTTGACTATCGCCATAAAGTCTGGTCCATTTTACAGCTCATTCTGGCCTAGAATCACCCACAATTTTGACTAATAGTAAGCCAATATTCAGTAAAATGGCTAGTTCATTCAAATTGGAATGGAATGTTGGAATTGGGTTATTGGAAGAAGTGTAGAAATCAGAATATCTGTCCTTCCAAAACTAAGAAGTACTGATGATTTCAAGGCCATAGCTCTGAAAACAAAACTGAAATGCATGCAGTAGCTTGTAGTTCAGATAAAGTGCTTATATTAATACAAAAAACTGTGCTATTTGAGCTGTAAAATTGTCCAAATCATCATTTCTAGACATAAACTGCTGGTTATGACTTACAGACATAATTCCTAGTTTGCTCCATGTACACTGTGTTTTTCTGGTTTATTTGTGTATATTGTGTGCAAGTTACAGGATTTACAAACTTTCCATGATCATGAGTTGAAAATGTGGATATTACGGATATAAGACCAGGTTAGTAAGCCATTTTATTACACTAGCCTCATGTTAACATTTATAATGTTTTATTTAATGTTTAATTCTGCTTCAGTACCCCATAGATAACCACTGAAATTACTATCATTATTTTGTTTTCACCAATGCAGGAACAAGAGTTATTTTCTGGGATAATCAACAGTGACTCAGATGTATTCAGTGTAGCAGCCTGGTACCTTGTAAACATTATTTTATTTCCCAACAATTCAATAAAATCCTGTAAAATTGTATAAAACCAGCCAATCGGATTGGAGCTTTGAGATTTTAGAAAACCATTGCGGTTTTTGTCAACAGTATGCATCAGACAGACAGTTTGTGGTCTGCCAGTGTACCATCTGAGACTTTAATGCAAGTATCTTGATCCATCTTGACCTTGGTGCAAGAACTCCCAGCAGATTGTGTTCAAGAATAAAATAATAACTTGAGTATTGTTGTTTTCAGCCTTGTGTCAGAGCACTGTGGCACAAAATAACCCTCTATCCACTTTTCTCTGTTTTTCTGCAGGTACAAGAAGAGGAATCTCGTGAGGAGGAGTGGAATCTATATGTAAAGAGCTCATCTGGGAATATGTTAGGCTTTCACAGCTATAGAGCAGCCATTGGAGCGATAAGTGCAGATGATAAGAGCAGCCAGAGCAGGTCTGGAAATGAAGAAGCTAGTGGTGTGAGGTGATGCTGACCAGAGACACGAGCAACTCGGTGATGCACAGCTGCTCTGAAGAAACGTAAAGTCGTTTTTCAGTTACTCGTGGTTAGTTGCAATATATGTCTCTATGCCTCTGTGGCATGCTGTCCATTATTACAGTAAAATAGGTACAAATTATTTCATTAAAATGATTATTTAAATAAATTCATTTAAATGAATTACCTAAATTATATTTGTGTAAATCCTACAGAATATAATTGGCTTTGTCAGAATAGAATACTAGCTTATTATTAACTACTATTGTGAGGTATACACAATACTATAAATTAGTTTTGATAATGACTATGAATAATTAGTGAAACACATTCAATTATTAGTTTTTCAAACATTAGTATGCAAAATTACTTAACCTCATTAAATTGAATGTAACTGGCATCTAGTTATGATGGAAAATTGTTAGTTTTTAGTAAAAATCTTTAGTAAAAATGACTCGTATATGGTAAAAGGTCAGAAAATGAAAGGTCGATCAAGTGCGTTCTGAAATGGAGTATTAAGTGCATCTTTGCAAATGCATTAGGTCATCCTGATATTCAATGCATACTAAAAAATTGCATACACTGTAAAAAAAAAATAATAATAATAATCACTTCATTTTAAAAAAGTTCAGATTTGCCTTAAATTGTTAAGTATAATCAAATAATTTCAACTTAAATTATATTAAACTGGCTTAAAATTTGACTGGACTTGAAGTTAATGAAAAAAACATGTTACCGTGACTTTTATTGATCACATTCTTTTTTTTGTACAGTGATACTGAAGAAACAGTAAGAGTAGTATGGTCACCGTATAAAAGAGTGATTTATTTTTTAGCTTATGAAATGAGTTTACAGACAAGATTAATAAGGGATTCTAAGTGAAGTACTGAGGTTATACTTTTGTGATCCTTAAAATATCAAACGCTTATTTGCAGTTCTATAGGCTGAGACAAGTTAAATGAATGTCTGTGGTAATCAACATTATGGCAACTGTATATTATTTCTCATCATGTGATTTAATCTTTCCATTGGGTTAATGATATGTAGCTTCTGTACTAACTATATAAGCAGCTGTGTGTGTCCAAACACTAAATGATCAACCTCATTCTAATGCATCCGAGAGCTGAGGTCAGTTGATTGGATTATAATGAATACACTAGAGAACCGCCAGCACAACTGGACCGAATTGCGAAGAAAAGAGGAGAAGGCCTCAGAAACCAAGCGCTGGCCTGAAATCACTCAAACTTCCTTTAAGTGCTTTCTAAAGATTAGGTTTGTGGGCCAAGCTTTGCAGTCAGCTCATATCAGTCCCAGCTCCCGCATCTCCCACCCCAAAAAATCCCCTTAAAGCCCCCGTTAGCCAGCTGTTTATCAAAGCCAGATGTGTCGGGCAGGAAGCCGCTGGAAATTAACCATGACATTGTCCACTCTCCTCTTGAAATGTCCTGTAGAAGAGAAAAAACTCACGTAAAAACCTCCCCCCCACCTCTACATCTATCAGGCGACCGTTTCCATCGGAGACTGGCGCTTTAACCTTGTGGGAATTGGCACACGTCGGAGTGTCTGTTTTGTTTGGAATGTCAATAGCTGGTTGAGTTCTATAGTGAGCTGTGATTGGATGAAGCAGCTTTGTGTGACACTTTGTGCATGGTGACTTCAGATGGATGATGCTTTCGGGAAAACTCTCGAATTGTTTGCATTTTTCCCAGCTGTTTCATCTGGAGGTAAAGGATTGCTTGAGGAGCACACGCAAAACTATTAAAGGGTTGTTCATACTGAGAGTGATTTGCAGCGACAAAGTGACCAGTGAGGTTATGATTTGAGACAACTAAAGCGACAGATTAACTTTATGCTGATGCACAGTAATTTGATTTGCCGATTCCCAGTATAAGTGCAGAAAATGAAGCTCATGAGATCCACCTCGTAATACAGTTTCAGATTTAATCGCTGTCTATCAGAGAGCAGTTTATATGCACATTAAGGATTCAGAGCTGCGGTGCGGTTCTGCAAAGCATTTATTGGAAAATTATGAGGGTAGGATAATAAAATAGATTAAAGATATGCACATATATCAAGGCTCTTTATGCCATTTTGAGCTCCTAATGCGTGTGTTTTATGTGTGGGGAAAATGAATAGCTAATTGATTCTGAGATACCACTTAGACATTCATACTTATGAAGCCAGCTTTGGGATTTCATGACCTAAAGACCTCAAGAAATATTTTATTTTATATTTTTATTTTGGTTTGTGAACTTCTGTTGATCATTTATTTTATGTGCATTTACATTCACAGCTCGAGTTTCTCTTCATTGTCGCATAAATCTTTCGCCTTTTACTAAAGATTTCCGTGGAGGGGAGCTTTTGCGAGTGATATGTATTTTTGGAGGCTTTGCTCACAGCAGAGCTACACGGGGGAAGTTGTGGCCTAATGGTTAGAGAGTTGGACTCGTAATCGAAAGGTTGCGAGTTCGAGTCTCGGGCCGGCAGGAGATGTAGGTGGGGGGAGTGAATGTACAGATCTCTCTCCACCCTCAATACCACGACTGAGGTGCCCTTGAGCAAGGCACCGCACCCCTAATTGCTCCCCGGGCGCTGGAGCAATGGCTGCCCACTGCTCCGGGTGTGTGTTCACGGTGTGTGTGTGTGCGCGTATTTGTTCACTACTCACTGCTGTGTGTGTGCACTTGGATGGGTTAAACGCAGAGCACCAATTTCGAGTATGGGTCACCATACTTGACAATACGTCACAACTTTCACTTTCACTTTTTTTCACAGTATTTTATTTTATCTATTTTTTTAACAGTGAAATTGATTTATGTAATGCATTCTATTGTATTTTTGTTATATTTTTATTTTAATTTAGATTGTGAACTGTTATTGATTGTTTTTTTACTTGCATTTTATTTATTTATGAAAACAATCTCATTTTACTTGTGGAAATGCTTTTAATTATGTGTTTTTATTGCATTTGAACTGTTATTTTATTTTATTGTTTTATTTTTATATTTTACATTATTAAGAAATGTTTTCTTCCCCATGTTGATATATGTAACCCTAACTGTATTTTTAATTGCATTTTATTGTATTATATTTTATGAATTCAATCTCATTTTACTTGTGTAAATGAACAGCTTTTAATCTTTTTTATTTTATTTTATTCTATTAAGAAATATTTTCTTTCCCATGTTGATGTATGCAACCCTAACAGGATCTAGTTGAGTGGGCATATTGAAAAACATGTCAATTTTGTTTTGTTTTGAAGTTATTATTATCAGTAACTTCAGTTGACAATGTGTACAATCTACCAATAATGCTAATATATAATGTTATCATTCTAGAAATCATTTTACTGTATAAACCATAGAGTTATCCACTTTTTTTTTTTTTTTTTTGGTCTGTTTTGCTGGAAGAGAAACTGAGCAGACTTATATCTGTTCATCTGCTAAAAGTTCAACTTTTAGAAGTGCATTAGCATATGCTATCAAAGCTGGACTAAAATGGACTGAAAGCCTCAAAACTCCAATTTCATGTAATGTTTAAGTGTTACATTAGCACAGATGCTTTAAAGTTGTCGAAGGAAGAGTGTTCCGCCACATATCTGGATAAAAGTAGGACATCCACTGACCCGTCTTACTATCAGTGACACTGAGCAGCTTTGATAAAGATTTCTTGCTTTATTCCACTACAAGAGCAAGGTGACGTTGAGTAATGATGTTTGGGGTCATGATAAAAAGCACAAAGAACTTCCCTGCCCTCTCAGACCAGAGAGTTTTAAAAGATAAATGGCTTTCTTGGAAGATTTAGGCCTGTTTAGTGTGCCACCGCTTTGTTGTTGTGCCTCCGGTGATGAATTACTGCCGTTAAGCTTCAGGATGGTGGGGATTGTACCCCAGTGACCCTCAGTACTGAACACCTGCCAAACAGATCACTCCCTCACGTCAGACCTTGAAGCCTCCACCTGCTGCCGAGACACTGTCCACCTCTATCTGTCTCCTGGACGTCTAGTCTTTAAATTAGATACTCTATAATGCAATATCACAATAGAGCTTGTAGTCTGTTTGATGGCAGATTTTGGTTTGTTTTGATTAGTGTGACCTACTAACTTGGATTTGGTTGGTGTGCATGGTGTGAACTGGTTCCAGTTAATGTTGACTCAACAAAAAATACTCTTAAAAAAAATGGACATTTAAAAATAAAGTTTCCAAAAGGGTTTTTTTCACAGTGATGCCATAAAATAATTTTTTTTGAACAATTCTTAAACATTTTTTTTCTAATTGTAAAGAACATTTGAATAATTTAAAGAAAGTTTTTTCACTATAAAGAATGTTTTGTGCAGTGAAAAGGTTCCATGGATGTTAAATGTTCTTCGCGTTCCCATCAATGCCATTAAAGAACCTTCATTTTTAAGAGTGAAGTATGGTTCAAAATGTCATTGTACTTGTGAACGTGAACTGCTATTGAATTTGTATTGCATTTTATTATATTTTAATTTTAATGTATGAATTCAATCTAATTTTACTTGTGGAAATGAACAGCTATTATGTATGTATTTTTATTTGAGGTTTAATTTTTTTAATTTGGATTTTAGTTTGTTATGAGATTTTACTTGTGGAAGTGAACTGCTACTTTTATTTTATTCTATTCTATTTGATAAATGTAACCCTAACTGTATTATTAATTGCATTTTATTGTATTATACAGTATTTTATGAACTCAATCTAATTTTACTTCTGGAAATGAACTGCTGTTAATATTTTATTATTTTATTTTATTTTGTTGAACATTTGCATTATGCCTTTTTGAACCTACTGTGAAAAATGTTTTAATGATGTTCAAATTGTTACAGTTATTTAATGCGTTAGGTATCATCACCTAAAAATGGGCATTTTTTTACTGCATTTATTAATCTAGGTTACTGTTAATTTATAAATATAGAGTTTTTCATTGTTAATTGATGTTTGCTTGTGATGCTAATGTTAATTTATTTGAATTCATACATTTTGAATGTATGTTAATGAATCAAACCTTTTATTGAATTTGAGTAATTTTGAAATTTATGTTAATGAATCAAACCTTTTTTTTAAACCTTTACCACAACTATTTAGTGTCAGCTGCTTTCCCATATAAAAATAATTCTCACAGCTTTCAAGAATGCATTTGATAATAGTCACATTTTATTGCATTAAGATTATTGCGTTATCTTCAACAGCTCAAGTGTCTCAGCACCGATGGGGAGTTGAGCTTATTTAATGAGACTGCTTCTCCTAGTCAAATGTGAGAGTTTGTTTGGACACAGTGCAGATTTCTTGGCCAAGTGTTGTGCCGCTGGGCTGAGTGCATGTTAATTGGTGTTTGGGAGGGGTTTGATTATCTCGCTCTGGGGTTTTAATGGAGCCTCAGTGGATAAGAGAACCGCAGGGGAGGATGGGTACTGGACACTGGCCAAATCATTCTCCATCAGGCTATGAAGACATAAAAAAACCCCCTCTCTTAAGACATCCAAATTCTCGTTTGTTGTTGCTCTCACACAAATACGACTGCAGCTACAATGTGTTTGCTAATGGCTCCTCGCTCGGCCTGAGATTAATTATGCAGTGTAAGGTTTGACGTCCAGTGGAGGGCTACAGATGGAAGCTGTCTATGTGTGTTTATGGAAATCAGGCTGCATTCACACTGCCAGATCAGATGATGGATTGACATACAGTTTCCTTGGCTCAGATCGAGTCTAGGACAGCCGCATTGTTCCAGCCATATGAGTACAGGCGAGTTAGAAAGCATTGATTTGTGGGAGTAAAGAACCAGGATGGGAGTGAGAATGTTGTTGTTTGACCTTAGGTGATGATTCTCCATTATCAATTACGCAGTCGTGAGTGGTTTGGGAATGTAAACGAATTCCTTCTAGGAGTTTGACTCGGCTGAAATGCAAACGAGATTGATTTGAACCCTTCTGTCGCTGCCGAAGAGCCTGAAAATGTGCAAATATGTAGTGTTCAGTAAGCTGTCTGTCATTTTTACATTATAGCATTGTGTTCTGTGTCTATGTAGGTGTCATCAAAAGCACCGTTGTCCGTTTGATTTTGTATGAGGTAAAGGCTAAGGGAAGCAGATGTCTGCAGATGTTTGCTTTGAGTGCAGCCGCTGACCCTCAGCCATATCCTCAGAGCCAGAGATGGCAAGCGTGCTGAGAGGACAGGAAGTACAACAGCTTTTATCCTCAACCCCCATATCAAAGCATCAAAGAAAGACAGCTGTTTCAACAGCTGTACAGAAAAAAATGAAATGGACATGAACTTCGGTATTAGACCGTTTGGCAATAGAATAGAATAGAATAACGGTTTCTAAGGTGCTCAGAGTGTTTGTAGTGTGTTGCTATGGTTGCTTGCTGGTTCAAACTAAAGGAATGTCTGTTCATGTCATTTATAGCCATAACTATATATAATATGATTGCTTTACCGAACATCCCTTGATTGAATTGAATATTTTGTATTTTATTTAATTTTATTTAACTATTTTAATTTATTCCAATTTTATTGAACTGAACTGAACTGAATATATATGTGTGTGTATATATATATATATATATATATATATATATATATATATATATATATTTTTTTTTTTTAATGTATTTATTTTATACATATTTTTTACTGAACTGGAGTGAACCGAAACTGAAAATGTATCTTTATTTCCGCACATCTGTTGTTATCTCTCTAGCACACTTTTAAAGTTATTTTATTTTTAAAAAAAAAAATTTTGTAACTTAATAATTGTAATAATTAATAATTGTAACTGAAAAAATTTATACATACAGTATCTTTATTGGTAATATCTATCTGGCTCACCTTTAAACCCTTTTTTGTTTGTTTTTGTTTGTTTTTTTTTTTGTTTTTTTATATTCATTTTTATTATTTTATTTGTACTGAACTGGAGTGAACTGAAACTGAAAATATCTTTATTTCTGCACATCTGTTATTATCTGTCTGGCACACTTTTAAAGTTTTTATTTTATTTAAATTCTTTATTTATTTTTACTGAACATAACTGAAACAAATGTTTATTTTCTCATATCTTTATTGGTAATATCTCTCTGGCACACCTTTAAACCTTTTATTTTATTTTATTTGTACTGAACTGAATCAAATACATCTTTATTACCATATCTTTGTTGTCAGTATCTCTCTTGAACACTTATAAAGTTTTAATTGAATTTTATTGGACTGAATTGAATCAAATGTATCGGTTTATTGTCAATATCTCGCTGGCATAACTAAAAACATATTGACATGGTGTTTAGTCATAGTAAATTCATTCCTCAACAGAAAAGCAGATGAGTCGCAAGCATGAAGATCAGAGCTGTTGTGGACGACTAGTCAGTGTCTAAGACTGAGATTGCTGGCGGTTAAGGAGTGTGCATATGTCTGAGAGAGCATTAATTATTCAGCGCTACTGACAGCTAAGGATTCTGACAGGTGGAGCCAGAAAAACAAAAGCAGGGCTGAGACTATTTCTAATACCTTCCCAGAATTCCTGCTGTTTTCTGCTGGTTTCTTACAGTGGCTTTACTGTGTGTTTGATCTGTGCCTCGGGCAGTGTGCCAAAACTAGACAGAAGAAATCCCTGCATATGCGCCCGCTGGGTCCCAACTGCAATTGCAGGATGCTAATTATCATGAATTGGGATTTTTGCATTCACCAGTCTATGAATGCAAATGAAGTGGTTTGTCAAATTGTCTTAAAGAAGAACAAAGAACTATTGTTCAGTTGTTTTATTTGTCTATGTTGTGATCCAAAGACTGAAATGTGTTTCCAAGTAATGCAATTGTTGTTTGTCACCGGTATAAACAGATCTTTGTCCAATCTTACAGATATTTTCCGCTTCTGAAAGCCATGTCCTCAGGAACCTGCATGTAATTTGTTTTTTGGTTCCACAGATTTAAGGTGTATTAGTTCCAGGTGACCTTTGTGAAATGCGGCAGATGAAAAATACACACGAAGCCGGAGTCTGTGATGGAAAGAGACTGGAGATGGATATTGATTATATGTGTGTTCAGAAAGAAAGATGCTCACCATAAAAATCAGTTCGACCGGTCCTGGATATGGAGGTACTGTGAAGACTGACACAAAAACTGCTCTATTTCTCTCTCCTTTCCATCTTTCTTAGACTGAGTGTCCAAAATAGAATTAATGTCGAATGCTTTGTGGTCTCTAGGTGCTCTTGAAATGTTTCTCTCTCTTTTTCCACCTCTTTCTCCCTTTCTGCCTCTCTCTGAGAACAATACACTCTCCATGTGCTATTTTCAGTGAATTGATTAATGGTTTCAAAAACAGGACTGGAGGGGAGAGTCTTAAAACTTTCATGGAATATGGGTTGAAAGCTCTCGAAACAATGAAAACGTATAGCACAGATTTTGATTTAGAACTTGAGAATTGGACAGCTGGGTTTTGAAGATTGTGGTACCCCACCCCAGACCCCTGTAAAATATTTACAGCATAAAAAATATGCAGTCCTTATTGAAGTGATTTCTGTAGAGTGAAATCTGAAATCGTTTGGCGCTAATAAAGTGGTCTTGGTGGCATATCTGTTTCTCATTGGGCTCCAGACTTTCCCAGCAATGTTTCTAGTGGTGAAATAGCTGATATTCTAAACTAGATTTTTACATTTATTTGTAAGAAAATGCAAATGGTTCTTGAACTCACCACCATAATGCTAGGATATAGGTGGTTGCCAGGGTGTCACTATGTGGATGTTAAGGTGTTTTGAGTGGTGGTTAGTGCGTTGCTATGGTGGTTTATTTTTTGTTGGTGAAACTCTTTATGATATTCAGGTTGAGTGAAGTTCCTCCATCTATAGGATCATCAGCAAGATGAAATTCAAGGTGCTATATTACTTACTTGCTATTATTATATTATCATTGCTTTCTTGACGTGATAACTTTTTGAAAATTTATTCTGGTTCTTTGATGCTGTTACAGTTCAGTTCACTGTTCTAGTGCCATGTCTCAGACTCAAGGTTGACGCTTTGTTAGAAACATCTGAAAGAAACTCAAACCAAAGCCTGAGACCTTATTATAATAAGCTTATTACACCTTTTTGCTAGTAGTTAAAGCGATAGTTTACCCAAAAATGGTGAATTTTATTCACCCACGTGTTGTTCTAAACCTGTATGCATTTCTTTCTTCTATGTTTTGAAGAATGTTGGTTACTAAATAGTTGGAAGACAGTGGCTACCAGCAGCTGTTTGGTTAACACAGTTTAATGTAAAGCATTGCTGTAAATTAAACAGTCATGGGTTTGATTCCCAGAGAATGCATGTGTAATACAGTGCTGGACAGTAACTGATTACATGTCATCTGGATTGCATCATCAGATTCCAAAAATCAAGTACTTGTATTTAGATTTATTAAAATACTCTTAGTCAGACTACAGTTACTTTTTATCGATTATATGATTGCAAATTATTCACACAAATGCAATAAATTATTTATAATTTATTGATTCTCCCTAATTCTTCTTTTTCATATTTCTGATTTTCATTTCTAAAACAGCCTACGGCTTATATACATTCAGAAAGTCTTCCAGTTCATTCACACAAACACCAGTCACTAGTCAGGTGGCTATAATTACACAGAAAATTGGTAATTATATGGAATATATTTTCTTTCTCTTTGTATTTATCAATATGGTATCAATAGAGTGAGGTCAACCGTAATCTAAAAATAATCAAAAAGTAGTCTGATCATATTGCCTAAAATGTGTAATGTACTGGATTACATTACAATCTGCAATTTTTTGTCATGATATTTGGAATATATATACTATACTGTTAATATATATTAGTGCTGTCAAAAAATTAATCGCGATTAATCGCATCCCAAATAAAAGTTTTTGTTTACATAATATATGTGTGTATACTGTGTATATTTATTATGTATATATAAATACAAACACATGCATGTATATATTTAAGAAAAACATGTTATATTTATATATTAAATATATTTTTATATAATATAAATTATATGAATATAAATATAAACTTTTAAATACATGTAAATATTTTCAAAATATATACTGTATGCGTGTGTCTTTATATATACAAAATAAATATATACAGAAGACACACATATATTGTGTAAACAAAAACTTTTATTTTGGATGCGATTAATCGCGATTAATCGTTTGACAGCCCTAATATATATATATCGTTAGACATTTCTGCAAGTAAAACTCATGGCACTAGCAAAATCAAGTTCATAGGTTTGATTCCCAGACAATGCATAAAATAATAAAATGTATTCCTTGAATTCAATGTAAGTTGCATTTGACAAATGCATAGGTATATAATAAATTATAAAACTCTACTGAAAGTTACTGCAATATATTTCACATGGTCTAATAGATGGTCACCACAACTGAACCAGTTGATTTTTGACATGCAGGATCCCACATGTACTTGAAATATGTATCCATAATTCACATATGGCAATGGAGAGTAGTGTTTATCTGGTTTATATTTTTCACCTGATGGACAGCAGAAAGACATCAGAGTGTCCAAGCAGCGCTGAGGAAAGCAGATACTAATCCATGAGCTTTAGAGAAACCCAGAGTCAGGATTGAAGTGGGACATGTGAGGGAGGCAGTTTTCCTAACACGAAGCAGATCTTAAACCGTCAGGCCCTAATGGAGTCCATCTTTTATTCTGTGACGCTTGTGAGGGGCCTGCTGCAGTCTCTGAGGGCCGTCGCCGGTCCCCGCCTCTTACCGCAGACCCTCACGGGCTCTCTGCAGATGTTTGTTTGATCTGGCCTTTAGAGCGCTGGAAAGTCCAAGTTATTTTTGGAGCCACAGTCGCCATTTAATTAAGGCGATTAAGGGATACCGCCAAAGACGAGGAAAATGGTGAGCGGGGTGATTTACGCCTCTGATGGTGTGAGTGATGCGATGCTGAGAGAGAACCGTCATCCTGAGTAAACACATCTCAGGGTAATTGAGAGTGTGATGAAAGTGTGGACAGTTTTGTGTTTATTAGGAGCCATTCTCAAGTAACTGAAACGGAGAGAGCGAGGAGCCTTAAAATAGTCAAGGTTATGCTTTCATAGTATGATTATACAGTCAACTCCCATGTGCTTGATTTAATCAGCTCTGCGTATTATTTGATTTATACACGGAAAAATGGGTATATTTATTTTGTGGTTTAATGTCTCGGTGCCAGGCTGTGATGGACACTTTGATCAGTCAGGAGAGAGCAATTATATAGAACTGTGAATGTATTAATCCTGATTATCCTGTGGTGGATAACTGCCATGTGATATGAATGATATTTCAGAGTTATTAGAATGTAAGATGCTGATAAGCCCACAGCTGCAATGTTGATATATTAATCCACATGGGCCGTGACAGCATGAATGAATGCACCATGTAACCTGAATTTTAAGCCTATAAGTGTGTTAAATCCATTTAGCTAAACTAAAGAGCGGTTTGGTTTTTGCTATATTTACATTTATTCATTTAGCCGATGCTTTTATCCAAAAGCAACAAATGAGGAAAACAACGAGCGATTCATCATAAAGAGGCAAGTAACACAGGTGCTCCTAATGCAAAGTTTCAGATATGCATACACTCTTAAAAATAAAGGTGCTTCAAAAGGTTCTTCATAGTGGTGCCATAGAAGAACCATTTTTGGTTTCACAAAGAACTGTTGAGTCAAAGGTTCTTTAAAGAACCATCTCTTTCTTACCTTTTTATAATCTGAAGAACCTTATTTTGCCACAGAGAAACTTTTGTGAAACAGAAAGGCTCTTCAGATGTTAAAGGTTCTTTATGGAACTATTTAGACAAAAAGGTTCTTCTATGGCATCATGAAGCACCTTTATTTTTAAGAGTGTATATGCCTATTTTTGGGGGGGAGGGGGATTTCTGTATATATAAAATGAATTGCTTTGTCCAAAAATAGACATTACCATGTTTATTTAATATTTAAACCATTTATTTTTTAATATTTAAATGTAATTTTTAAATTTGACATTTAATCCATGTTGCATTTCCAGCAGTAATTATAATAACTGGAAGATCTTACATGTCATTATCATTATATAAAATAAGACATATTTTAATGTAAGATTTTGGTCAACTGTTTACTTTTTCTTCCAAAGGAGTGAAGAAAAAAAGTGTGTGTATGTAAAAAATTATATGATCTTTATAGCATTATGGCATGTCAGTTTTTATATATAAAATATTTATTTATTTCGTTATTTATTTGTATTTAATTTCAAGTCAGTCATTATCACAAAATAAACTCAAACTGGACCACAGAGCAAAAATGAGAATTGTCCCAAAGGGGTTTCTTTTGCAATAACAAGTGGCTGATTGTTCATTATCCTGCCTATTGGATTGCTACTTTCCACATAAATTGATAAAGAGGACAAAAAATAATTCTTTTTAATTTTACATATACTAAAATATTTGACCAAAATTACAACCAATATAACATACACATACATTAACTTCTCTATCTTGCACTTTTCACATAATAAATTGTAGCTGTAAGAGAAACATATTTATGTTTTTTTCTTTCAGATTATGACCTTCACAGCAGTCATTTTCATTCGAAAACACCCCACCATGTCCAACCCACTTCAAAGACCCAGATGGACCCAGAGCACCTTTATAAATTGAGGATGCGTGAAGCGTCTCCGGCGGCGTGAGTGTGTTTTAATTACACACAAATCACCGGGATGAATGATGGAGGGGCGGAGAAGGGATGCAGAAGTACCGGTGGCTGATAAGATGTTGCCGTGACAACCGTATCCGCGTAACCTCCTGGTTAAAGCAAGTGCTGCGGGGATTAGAAAAGCAAAGCAAAAAGTAAATCGGTATTATCCTTGCAGTTGAGAAACGGACCGCTGCAAACTCATTTCCTTCGGATTATAGATCCGTTTCACCTACTGAACATGAGTTTATTTTAAAACCTTTGAAAGTTTTGGGATCTGTGCTCCTTTGCTTCAATTACACTGAATCTGTGAAAGCAAATAAAGATTTTGATCTGTCAATAAGACATACAAGACATATGGAAACCATGCCAATTACGTGGGTTGTTTGACATTTGGAAGACAGCAAATGCATCCGAAGATGCAGGATATGAGCTATGAAGTGGGCCATAAAGTGTTGGCGGCATTGTTTGGTTTTATATTTGACATTTCGAGTCTGTTGTCGTCTGTGCTCAAAGAGTTCTCAGGCTTTGGTGGAAATGCTGTTTATCTCATAAAGAGTTTCTTTCAGATGTTTCAAACAAAGCGTGACATCTTGAGTCTAAGACATGGCACCAGAACAGAGAACTGAACTGTAACGGCATCGTAGAACCACAAATGGAGAACATCCGTGGAACACACTCAACCCTCCACACGACTACAGCGAGCCTGTAAGTATACTTGAAGTATCAGCCTCCAATCTGATTTCACTGTAATAGTTTAGTTTTGGTTGTGAAAATTGATTGTTCCATCATCAATATGTGAGAATGTGATATCTTTACGCATCAAATAATTTTATGTTCATTGTGAAAATTGAGATGAAAGGTGTTTTCTTCTCAATTAAGGTCATTTATAACATATTTTTTATTTATTTATTTATTTGTATATTTAAGTTAAAAGCATCTATCAATATTCATCTACATGCATTACAGTTTAAATAAATTAGGTTGTTACAATTTAAATAACACTTTTCTATTTGAATATATGTAATTTATTCCTGTGATGCACAGCTGAATTTTCAGCATCATTACTTTTCAGTGATCCTTCAGAAATCATTCTAATATGCAGATTTGATGCTCAAAAACAGTTCTTATTATTATCAGTGTTTAAAAGAGTTGTGCTGCTTAAAGTGCCCCTATTATGGATTTTTGAAAATGACCTTTCATGCAGTGTGTAACACAGCTCTGAGTGAATGAAAATACCCTGCAAAGTTTGAAATCTGAAAGTGCACCGTGTATAAAGTTCTCTCAAAAGAAAGAGTCGACTCTGAATCATTGAAACGAGTCGTTTTTAAAACGAATCCCAAGCCGTTTCATGTTGACGTCAACATGAAACATTAGCATATTACCCGCCCACTTGTTGCGCGCGCAGACCTGGGAAAACTTGCCCTGTCCCAATGTGCATACTATCCACCCTATCTGCCCTAAATAGTATTGAAAATGACTAATATCACATAGAATTTAGGATGGATAGTATGCACATTGGGACGCAGGCTTGGATTTTCGCGTTGGTCTGAATGAAAATGCAAATTCATTCTTTGCCACTAGGTGCCGCTTTCGGAGCGTTAAAAACTCACAAACACTGCTTTAAATGAAATCGACCACTCACCGCAGATTAGCGTCATGCAAAGGAGGGGTTTGGAAAAATGAATCGTTGAACGAATCGTTTGGGAGTCGTTGAGCAAATAAGGTAAAAATAAATGCATATTATAAGAAAATGAAAGTGTTTTTTGACCTTGCATGCATGTCAACCTGTTGTTGGGGACTCCCAAAACCAAAATATGAACCTTTCATAACCCATAATAGGGGCACTTTAATATTATTGTGAAAGCCATATTACAGTTTTTAGTATTTTAACATTTTATAGCATTTATTTGAAAAAGAAATCATTACAAATGTCTTTATTATCATTTTTGATCAATTTAATTAAGTCTTGCTGAATTAAAAGTATAAACTTTTTTGAAAAAAATGTTTTGTTTTTTGTTCTGCTGCATGTAAATCTTTCATCACTCGTCTGCACTCCAGTCACACAGATCAGTGTGTACTTGCTATGGAAAATACTCATATGTTCCCCTATAAAGTGTGTAGCGAGTGCCTTCGTGAGTGTGTTCCCGGGGTAAATGGGTGTGAAGGGGCTGTTGAGAGCGGTCTGTGTGACGAGAGGGGGTAATTGGCATTGTGCAGGTCCACATTACCCCACCATTAATACTCGTAATGATCCGCAGGCTGACAGTAAATAGATGTTGGAGAGCGCCTGGTCTGACCGCTATTGTGTGAACTGTCCACAGAATAAAAGGGCCTCACTTCTCACTTTTAGCTGACGCCGTTCTCTTTAGCTGAAGTATCACCTTCTCCATGTTTTACTTTAGGTAAATAGTTCTATTCTTGGTTTCCTTTTGCTTGATTTTAAAGACCTTTGGACCGGATCACAGCCAGTTTAAAGTACAAAGGCATAGCTGGGATTTTATAAGTGAGAATTTGTGTGGTAAGAAGTTGTACGAGTAAGCAAATCTGTGAAGAAACAACTTCTTGGACAATGTCCTGACCTCAGGCAGCTCAGCTCAGATGTCTAGTTGTTTCTGCCGGGACATTCTGTACAGACGATTTGATTAAACTTTTGACATGTGACACATCAGTGCCCCGCACAGCCTTTATTTTAATCTAATCTTCACTCTTTCATAGGCTGAAGGTCAAGATCATATCCAGAGCATCTCCACATGTCCCAACGGGAATGCTTCGTTTTCAAATCTGTTGTTTTTTGACAAAGTCATTCGAGATATAGTTTTAGAATAAACAGTTTTAGAATAAACAGGATCTTAAACTGTGTGTGTGTGTGTGTGTGTGTGTGTTTTTAGTTATTATCTTTTATAGTTCATTGGTCAAACTTATCTATAGAAAAACTTTTTTAAAAAATGGCCCAATAATCTTGTGCAGTCTATTTTTGTCTTTGTTGGAGTTGTAAGATCTCTGTTGCTAACATAAAGGATTCTCTTATTCCATATGTGTTGTCTGAACAGCAGTACAATCACAGCAGCATGTGTAGGACATATCAAACATGACAACCATGCTGAACTTAAGAATAGCCTAAAGGCACTATATGTTGGTCTGAATTACGGCAGGATCCACATGGGACACCCGTCAGTAGCAGCAGGACTGACTTTGCATTAATATTCAGCTGTGAGTATCTTTGTCTCATTGTCTGCTGCCTTACTGTGCGTTTTTAATTTATTAGGGAATAACTCACATTATTCCTTAATTATATTTTAGTCTTTCCAAAAGCATTTATACTGAAATAGTTTTAAAACTACTAACAGTAATAATCTTTATAACAGTATAGCAGACTACTTACATTAAATGCATGCGAATATCAGTTGTACTTCTTATTATTACATTTATATTTACATTTAGTCATTTAGAAGACGCTTTTATACAAAGCGACTTACAATTGAATATAATTATTATAGAGATTATATTTGCTTAGTTTAGTGATCAAAGCTCTGTAGTTTTTATTGTGGGAGGCAAAATATATAATGCAATGCAATACAGTGATAATTGAGTGCAAAGCCTGATTTATCACATTTGAGTCATGTTTTAACATGATATTTTGACCCTGGACCACAAAACCAGTCTTAAGTGTGAATTTTTCGAAAGTGAGATTTACACATCATCTGAAAGCTGAATAAATAAGCTTTCCATTGATGTATGATTTGTTATGATAGGACAATATTTGGAATCTGAGGGTGCAAAAAAATCTAAATACTGAGAAAATTGCCTTTAAAGCTGTCCAAATGAAGTTCTTAGCAATGCATATTACTAATCAAAAATTAAGTTTTAATATATTTACGGTAGGAAATTTACAAAATATCTTCATGGAACATGATCTTTACTTAATATCCTAATGATTTTTGGCATAAAAGAAAAATGGATCATTTTGACCCATACCATGTATTTTTGGCTATTGCTACAAATATTCCCCAGCGACTTAAGACTGGTTTTGTGGTCCAGGGTCACATTTCTGAATTCTCGGCAATCAAGTAAACCAAAGTTGCTTTAGTTCAGTAAGTATTCATTTTGCAATACTAACGTATAAAAATTAGTAAAAATTACACAGCAGAAAGACATATGTGTATGAAGCGACACATTTTAGAATTACACTAAAGAGGCCTTTTACTTGCTAAAAAGTATAAACTATCAATGAAAAGATAGTAGGCATGTAAAACTGTGTACAACAGGTTTTTCAGCAAAGTTTTTATCATGTTAATAATTTAGAGACCTTAGAAATTTGTGTGGGTTTCTTTGTTCTGTTGAACACAAAAGAAGATATTTTGAAGAATGTTGTAATCAAACAGTTGACAGTAGTCATTGACTCCCATAGTATGGAAAAATAAAAAAACAATGGAAGGCTACCGTCAACTATTTGTTTACCAACAAAATATCTTCTTTTGTGTTCAACAGAGCAAAGAAACTCATACAGGTTTAGAACAAGTGGAAGGTGTGGAAATAATGACAGAATTTTCATTTTTGAAATATTTACATGAAACTAATGTGATAAAACTGAGGGACAAGTCAAAAAATATTGCCTGTGGTATTCCACATCTTCTTTGGCATACTGCCAATTGCCACAGACAATCATTTTGTCTTTGTCCCTCACTTTGTATAAATGGAAATCACTTGAACCCAGAATATTCTTTTAAGCCATGTTTTGTCATAAGGTCATTGCACACTGAGTCTGAAATTTTTGCGTGCGTTTTTCCATTTTTTCTTACTCTCCATCCTTTCCTATCAAAATGCATGCTACGGATGTGAAAACGCAGAAAATCGAACCTGATAGAAATTTTTTTGACAGATGAAAGTTTTTAGGCAGTGTGCAAACGTGATTGACACAACATGAGGTCGTATTTATTTATTAATGTGCGAAAATTTCGGACGAAAATTTCAGACTCCGTGTGCAATGACCTTTAACAAAGAGATGTGGAATTCATTTGTAAGAATTATTTTCTAATCCTCAAATGCTGTCTTTTTTATCCTTTGTAGCATCAGGAAAGCTCATAGATTTGGTGAACAAAGATCTAGCCTTGAGTTTTATCCAGCATCCCTCGGCGGTATTGATGAGTGCATGCGGTTTCTCACAGTGTGTGGCGAACAGACAAGCTCTTCCTTTCAAATTACAATCACAGACTCAACGTTGACACCTGCCCGTACCGCACAGCGTCCGTTTGACGTTGAAGTTTCATTAGGCTTCTTAATGGAACATTTTCCAAGTTTTGTTTCCACCACTGCAGAAATACTAAAACAAACACCTAGAACTAGTTATTTTTGGCCGGTTTCCACAATCTTTGGGTGCAAATTTTACGTAATAACATCTGTATGACTGATGTGTTGTATAAAAGCGCTCTGTGTCCAGCATGATATAAGATATAGGTGAGGGGTGATTGCTATCATGCTCATAAATCCTCACGCCGCATTTGCTCAATTTGTCCCCACGGTTCGGCATCTGTAGCGCTGTAGGCTTTGATGTATTTAGATGTATTAATTTATTCCCCATGCTCCTGCCAGTCCTACATAATGGGGTCCTGTTCCCGTTTAATGGGCCTTACAAAATTCATAAGGTAATTACTGTGAGTGATTGGATTAGGTTAAAGCACAAATGTGACTTTGTACTAGCAAAAGCTAGTCTAAGAGAAAGTGTCTGGCTTTTTTGGGTCAGATTTATGGGGAAAGATTTACATAAAATAATCAAGGGTTGACTACAAAAACAGTTCGATTTATTTTAATGAAGACAAATGCACACTTCTCACTTCATCGGTTTTGTATCATATTTGAACCAATGAGCTTTTGGGGGAAAAACTGGCAGTGAAAGGAAGGATTTATCCTGTTTGTCTGAGAGATTTGATTCTGGTGGCACAAAGACTACAGCATTTGATCCAGTTACAATGTATGTATATCCCAGGTCACTTCCTGTCCCGTAGTCGTAGCCTGAGGTAGCGGCACGCAATCACGACTCTGTCGAATTATTGAGTTTGTGCCCTTAAGCCACTCTTTCTTTCCACATCCGTGACCGAGTGTGTATTTCTGTGTGCTTGTGTAACCGTTCGGCCAGGGCTAATGTTTCAGAGGGTCACCAGCTGTGTTTCAAACATCTGTTCCTCATAGAAGCAGCCATGGATCCCATTTCCTCGATCCCTGTCGTGTTTAGAAAGAGAGATTAAGCTTTGTGCCGTCTACTGAGGGTCTCCTCCTCTCTTTGACTCATCTTCACCGCCTGCTTATCTGCAAATCAAACGAAACTGTCTGAGCCATTGGCTGACGTTGATGGACAGGGGTTTGAGAGGTGCAGTGTTTTTCATTAGACACGCAACTCCAAACCCCCTTCTGTGGAAAGAGTCTATCCGTCAGAGCTGTGAGCGCAACTAATGTATTCTGATAAATATACACAATGTCTCTTCCTTTCTTTAATTGGGATTTAGATATTAGAATCCATCAATTCTAGAAATGGTGGGTATTTTGTTGCTTTTTTATTGATAAAGGTCAAAATTGAAAGCAAATCCTGTCTAAAAACCATACGTTTTTTAATCCAAGCTATAAATTAGCTTAGAATCTGCCAGAACAATTACGTTCTCGATATGTAAATCCTTGATCCATTTCACAGATGCATTTTCAAACAAATCTGTCTGTTTTGAGTTCTCCACGCGTCTGACTAATGAGCTAGTTGAGAAATGTGACTTCAAGCTCTTATAGAAGCAGCTGTGGAGTCTATTACCAGAAATAATGTTTAAACATATGTTTTACAGATCCGTCTTTCGGAAAACCTGTAGATCATTCTTTATTTGAGTTAATGTATATTCACCTACATCTTGGTGAAATGTCAGTCTTTTACTTGTGTGTGTGTGTGTGTGTGTGTGTGTGTGTGCATAGAATTTAAAAAAATGGTTATGTATGCATAAATACATATATTTCATAGAAATTCTATATGTACATACACATACACAGAAAAGTGAAGGAGGTTTTTGTTTTAACAACAGTAGAGGGCAGTCATCCACCTGAGTGGCTTTAAATGAAAAATCTTAATTATCATCTTAATTTTCTGAAATTCATGTCATTATCTGTATTGCAAGTTATTAAACATGTTATTAGGTTATTATACACACCTTATTCATTGTGTCCTTAAATTCTTGTATACTTTCCTGTTCTTTTAGACATGATTCCAACTAAAGTAATCCTATTTTTTTTTAGAAACTACCACCTTGATATTCTTTGGTGGAAATATCATGTTAAATATCATATCAATTATATATCAATATTAAATATCATATCTGATATCATCACCTTTCTATAGTACTTTTTGATAAACTGATAAATAAAATAAAATGAATTTTCATACAAAAATAAAATAGTTTACTTGTAAATCTTGTCATATTTCTTGTATTTCATATTCATATTTCATATAAATCTTGTATTTGCATGCATATAGGCCTATTAGTTTTCATGTGCCTGCCGGTACTACAGACCTGTTTTTATTTAGCAGGATAATTAAACAATGCTAAAGTAACAAAACTTTATATGATTTTGCATTTAATTGCGAGTAGTAGCTACAGACCATCTAATGCAGGTCTTAATGTTGTTTTACAGATTGTAATGTATTGTCATCATCATGCATGAAAAGGACGCTGCCATAGGACAGAAGATGAGGTGGTGAATGTGTGGGCGTTAGGACCCCGCCGCATCATCAGCAGTAGGGTTTCCTCCGAGTGTGTGTGTGTGTGAGAGAGAGAGAGAGAGAGAGAGTGTGATTGAGCTCTTCACTGCAGGACACATTCAGATCCCAGTATCATTCGGACTGCACACATCAACGTCCTCTCTGTCTGTGGATTTTGACTTTTTATACTGAGCGTCAGCAAGGACAACAGGCGTTTAAATGCCATTGATCTATAGCACAAAAAGTTATTTTCATTTTTTTCTTTTTCTCTGAATTTTGGGATTCTTTTTTGCTTTTGATGATCACTTTTAATACATGGAAATTATCTGACCATGTCATAAGTGTTTTTCAGATGCACTTTGTTCATAAGAAGAATCTCTGTAGCGTTATTATCGCTGGATATATAAATGAATGAATTGTCAGAGATGCTGCTGTCGAGGGATTATTGCGCGCTCATGATGCGGGATCGGAAGGAATGCGAGGCGCGCGGTGAAGTGGAGCGGGTTCGAACCCGAGAGCGTCTGGACGCGACTGTCGCGGGTCTGACCGAGCTGGAGTATCTGAGACAGAGACAGGAGCTGCTGGTCAGGAGTGTGTTGAACTGTCAGGAGCTCGCGGGAGAGGACAAACCCTGCTTTACAGTGGAGGACAGCTATCTGAACACTGAAGAGAAACTTCTGGAGGAAAATATTTTATTACTTAGAAAACAATTGGTGAGTAACAGAAACTGATTTTTTTTTTTATTGTTGTTGAAGTAGTTCATATGTAGTGCATTTCTCAGGGGAAAAAAATGATTTTTTTTTTCCTGTAATTGTAATTAAATATCTCTTTAAAATACTTTGGCAGTACCATAGTACAGTGATGGTATCTGATGGTAATATTTTTGTATATACAAAAGAAACAGAATTTCATGTGCCATTGTATTTGCATGGTATTCCAAGGTACTTACAAAAATACCATGGTACTACCAGGGTATATGTCCATTTTGTAAGTGATGATAATCCCACAGTACTATAGTAGCCTATGTATGAAAGAGGCACAGTATAACCATGGTACCACCACTGTACATTTTTGCAAGGAAGGTCTCATAACTAAACTGAGAATAAAAATGTAAGAATTTGTGTGATTTAGAATGCAATTTTAAAAAAGAAAACATTTTATATTGTGACTTAATAAAGGCATTGAGAATTTTCATATTTTTAAATTGGCATTTTAAAAAAGATATTAGACTTTTTTATGGGCCTAATTTCAAATTTAGTTGTAATTGAACTAAATTAAAATCTAAAATCAATTTGAATATCAGAATAGTAGAAAATAATAGTATATGAATAATGCAATGGAAAAAAGTATTTTTTTGCCTTTTCAGTCATGTGGTGATTATAACTCAGACCCTTATAATCATTAGAATGACATTAAAGCAGAGAGAGAAACATTTAAATCAAACTTCCTGGAAGCTGTAGAACATCCCTGAGTTTCTAATGCAAGTCTAGGAGGGTGTCCGACCGGCCTGAATGAGATTAGTTGATGGGTTTCAATGGAAATGAACTTTTTACAAGCCCAGCTCAAGCCCCCTGCTGTCTTTAGAGGATGACCAAGATTAAATTTAACAGTTGGGCCAAGGACACCTGGTTCCACTTGAGGTATTTGCAAACATTTCCATTATTGTAACCCTACGGGTCCACACATTGTGGTTAATGTATTGTATACAGAAAAGAATTACAAGGTTTGGATTTGTTTCCTGGCTTTGCTAAAGCCTCAGACATGTACACAAGTGGCTTGAGTCTTCCCCATAATTACACTTGTTTATCTTGAGGTCAGTTTGTTTGCAGGCCTCACACCCAGAACTACATTAAAGTTAATGGCAATTTGTGGATCATATAATGCCTAATGTCCTTATGACGTCCCAATAACAAACAACCTATCCTCTGTGGTCTTTGACTAAGTTGAATGCACTGAGTATAAACCAGAAATGTAGACACCGTTGTCCCAAACCCAGGCCCAGGCCATCAACAGTGGTCTGGGGTTAATTTGATGCCGTTTCAAAATAACCGTCGGTGTGCTCTGCAAATGGCACTTTGTGTAAAAATGGTCTGCACAGCCCAGCATGCTGAGAGCTCAGGGCCCATAAATCACTCGCAGCCCGCCTGTCAGGACCAGGCTTTTTTACAGCCTCGGTCTGCAGCGGAGGAAACGCCATTCCACTGCTCCATATAGCCTGGAATCTGCACTGCATTACTTCCCCTGTCAGCAAACAGCAGTTAAAACTTGCAGCAGATAACATGCCTCTGATTATAGGTCATTTGAAGTAATGTCCGTCTGCTTTGAAGGGGCCATATTTTCCTTAGTCTGCCGTTTCACCACGCTTAATTTGGAATGCAGCACATGATACGGGTGTTGTCAGATGCATCCAATTGCTCTCAAGCGGTGTGTCAAAGTCGAACGGTTATTCCCATACGAGGTGTGACTCTAATTTAGTTCATTACATCTGTCTGATCAGTGCCGTGAGGCCACCGGCATGGAGAAATGTATTGTGACATGCAGTTGTTTCCAGATTGTTGTTAGGGCTGCAGGGCAAATCTTCTAAATGAAAAGGCAAACAATCTTAACACTTATGTAGCTGCTAAACTACTAGACATGCATGAGACCTTGTATTAACATCTTTCCAAAATGTATTGTTTCTTTATAGAACTGCCTCAGGAGGCGAGATGCAGGTTTGATCAACCAGCTCCAGGAATTAGACAGACAGATCAGTGACCTGCGGTTGGACACGGAGACTTCGCATGAACATGTGGAAACGGACAGCCGGCCAAGTTCAGGTTAGTATCTGTTGTGTAGCCATAACACTTTAAGACTGGAATGAATTCTGTGCACTGCATGTTTGATCAGCAAAACAATCTAAGCAGTCAGCGTAGGCAGAAAGGATTTCCAATAAAATGGATTCACAAGCACCGAAAAACATTTTTAATGATTGTTAATCTTCAACAACCACCCGAGGGAGGTAATCAGACGTCCTGTTCAAATTATATCACTTTGCACAAGACTACTTTATGTGCTTTGGGCCTGTAGTAGCTTGTGTACCTGCAAGCCCTAATGTCTGTTGGAAACTGCTTAGCTGTTTTGCTTAAGCACTAATTTGGTAATACGAACAATCTGCACCCTGTGCTAGAGGCCTGCTGCAGTTCCATTGGTTTACATTCCAAATACGAGAGGTCATTTTAGTGCTGGGGCTGACTGCACTTTTGTTGGAGGAAGGTTATATAAAGTGGAGATTGATTACACGTGTGTATTCTCCTCTCTGAAAGTCTCGATTGTTAAAGTGGCCTTATAACCGCTTCTAATGTGAAGATGGAGTTCTTCAGTCTTTGAGTTGGAATTATTTTCTTCACAGCCCAAAGGCCGACTTTTGTTTCACGCGAACAACTATTTTGGTGTTGTTTGTAGTAGTTGTAATGGTTTTATTCCTTAACTTCATCATTTTAATGCTAATATCAATTGTGATGTATGGAGATCTAGTTCCTAGCTCTGTTCCTACCTTCTTGGAAGCTACATTATTCAAATTGTAATTGGAAGTAGGTTCCAGAAGAGAGCTCAGTTAAGAGCAGAACAGCACAGTCTTTGCATTGTCACCTCATTCTTGAAGATGTAAAATTAATGTGTTAATCTCTCGCCCTCTTTCTCCCAGGCTTTTACGACCTAAGCGACGGTGCTTCAGGATCCCTCTCCAATTCCTCCAACTCTGTCTTCAGCGAGTGTTTGTCCAGTTGTCGTTCCACCACCTGCCTGTGCACCCCCCTCGACACCTCGCTCTGTGCCTCCGAGGGAAGGCTTAAGCCTGCAGGTGAGAGTCTTCTTGTGACGGTTTGAGGTTTCTGGGTCATTCCGACTGGTCTTACCCATCAGCACTGTTCCATGTAGTCTTGAAACGCTGTTCCCTTCTTTAGCTTTGTTAACCAAATACAGAACTATTTACTTAATGGTGATTTCTTCCTCTGGCTTAAAAGCTGGTGTCACAAAGAAAGGCTGCTTTGTTCGTATGTTTCTAGTTTCTTCAAATGACATCCGTTTTTGTGTTGCATTACTGTTAGCGGAAAGCATTCTGTAATCACTTAAGTCTGACTGTGCAAATAGAGGTGAAATGAGAGAAGTTTGGTCCCAGACAGAGATAGAAACAGTTTCACAGCCCTGCTGATGGCTCTCCCAGCCACACCTATAAGCTAGCAACAAAAGGCTCATTAGCACATGAAAACTAATCAACCACCCACCCAGCTAAGCACTAGAACTCTAGGAATCAGTAATAATCTGCTCTCACAGGCCATGACATCACGAAATTAGCTGTTTTAGTAATCTGACGTTGTCTTTTCTTGTAGTATTAACTGTTGTGTCCTCTGGGATTTACAGATGAGCTGGCCAGTTGTGCCGAGTGTGATTGCCATTGCGAAGACTCGAGTTCTGGAACAGTCCGCCGGTCTCTTTCTGCATCCTACTCCCCTTCCCCGGATGGCTCCTGCGATGGCCTGGCCAAATTTCACTGTGACTTCATTGCCAAAAACGGTAATGATGTTTACCGGTACCCCAGCCCTCTCCATGCGGTGGCTGTCCAGAGCCCCATCTTCTTTCAATCCATAACTAGTTACCTAAAGGACGATTGTAACTTCTCCAAGCCTGGTGAAGCGTCGAGTGATGAACAGAAACCTGAGCAGGTTGTGGGCAACCACAATTCATCTTGGCATGCCTCTCAAACACTCCCAAACAAAAAACTGGATAATTATATCTTTGGGCTACTTCAGAGGAGGGCACAACCCTTGAGGACCAACAAACCCAGAACAAGCATCAACACTGACCCCTCCAAGAGCATTTTAAGGCAGGCTAGTCTTTGTTCACGGGCCCCTGC